>BQNB010015126.1:0-73797 GCA_026074375.1 Tanacetum coccineum | reverse complement strand
TCTGACTCGTATTCTGAATCATATTTCACCTCAAATTCTAAGTAATACTCCTCATCATCAGCTTGTTTTGCCTAATTTTTTCTTCCCGTTATTTTTCATCACTTGCTTCTTCTTCTAATATTTCTCTTAAGGCTTCTTCATCAAGATATAGTTGATGTAGCTCTTTCTTAGTAAGATATACATCATATATCTCACTGGTTTGGGATGACGAACCACCTATATGGGTTTGTGAGCGGTAGTTGTATTTTTCCCGTAGCCAAACTAATTTAGCATTCATTTGCTTTTCTATTTTTGCCGCTTTTCCATACATAGAAAGATTTACCTCGTAATCTTTATTAGATCGTTCTTTTAAGAAAGCGTCAATCAAAGCATGGCTCTCTTATGGAATGTCATTACATTTCTCGTATGCTTTTCTAAGATCGTCTTTAACTGTGCATGCATTGTCAAATTGCAAGGCTAAATCCAGAATCGCTTTCTGACGAACCATATCTTCGTCAATTTGTTTTTGAACCAAAGCTTCGACTTCATCAAGACTAAGTTCCCATTTAAAGAAGTTGATGAAAGTGTATATAAAATTGTGTATAAAATGGTAAAATAAGTAGGTATTTATAGTGTTAAAGTGTTTGAATTTTAAAAGTTAAAAAGGTTTTTTTTATATTCATAAAAGTGGGTATAATATAAAAGTTGTGTATAAAATAGGTGAAGTAGTGGGTATTTATAGATAAAAAGTGAGGTTTTAAAAAAAGTTTTTTTTTTAATATGTAACGGTAGTTTTAATAGAGGAGCCCACCATATTACAAACTCACACTATGTGAGTTTCCCACATAGTTGAGACACAAAATAAGCAAACTCGTCGAGCTAGTGGGGGAAAAAGTGAAGTGACTTTTTGGTCGGGATAAGACTCGCGCGCGAGTTGTAAACTCACCTATATCGTCTAGCCTTAACTTTATCTGTTAAACATCTTAACAACCCAATTTATTTATACGACTATAACACACATTATATGTTGTTACGATAACTTACTTTATTTGTTTCAAACAAAAAACATACATATTAAAAAAAACATGACTACTAATGTTTTATTAATTTTCTTTTTAAAGTGACAATTTTACTATTGATGAATTAATTAATTTCTTTTTTAAATTTGTAATAATAACAAGGATTTTCATCCACGCTTTAGCATGTAGCATCTGTATACGATCATATTGCACCAGCCGTAAAAAGACAATCCTCTAACAGCGCACAAACTAAACAAAGAAAGCGTAACACCATACATCTACCAATCAAATTGTACTGGAACATCGATATCAATTCTTGAAACTACGAACCCCTAAACACTCACCGCTCCTTAAACATTACATTGAGCACTCTCAATGCATTACAAGAATTTTTTGAGTTCTACCTATAAAGAGCCGTTGCTTTAGACATTACAGTTCATTCACCTAGCCAAAGCGAGAGGGCACTTTTATCTCTCATTCGACTTTTCCTCGCCATAAGCTTCCCCCACCTCCTACCTCCACTAAAGTTTAAAAACAATGGATAAAGTCATTAGCTACATCTTAAACAATTTGATGAATGTAAATATAAAACATCTTGAAAAATCTAAAAAAGCATACGTGAAATCATAAATACAAAATAGCTTCCTAAAAATCCCAAGTCTTGGAATATCATCGAGATAGATGGTGATGATGCTGATGCTGATGATAACGATGATCCATATGGTGAATGATATCTAATGAAAATATCTTCAGTAAAAAGAAAAAGTGTTTCAGATCAATTTAAACAGGTGATAGCGATGACGATTTTGCTAAATGTATTTCGGTTTTGAGAATGAAAGAAGATCATTTTTTGATAATAGTTCAGGTGAAGAATATGTGTAAGGCAATATCGGTGATCAAAATAGACTTTACCAAAGAAAGATGGGAAACATAATAGGATGCTTTGAAATAATTTGCATAAAATTATCAGCTTTGTTATAATGTTATATGTGGTTTGCATAAAGAAGATGATTCACAGAAACATGTATTAAACATGTAAATTGAGTTTATGTTTCCGTGAAGCGTCTTGTTCATGCAAAACACATACAATACTACAACAAGCTCATGTTCTTTCACCACATCCACTTTTGTTCCTCAAATTTCTTTGGACATGATAATGTTCACCCGAACAGCTACAAAAGTATGGCCGTTGTCCATGTTTTGCATAACTAAGATACATATACCATCGTTAATACCACTTTCGCCTCTTTCAATATGTCATGAAGATAGTTTTCTTTTTTATGAAGATATATAAAATCTCACTATATTAAAATCGCCATGGTTCAACATCCACCTGTTTAAAGCTTTAGGTGGACGGGGAAGAATATGGACACCACCATCCATTGATGCTTGCGTTATCTAACCTGAACAGTTTGAATAAAAGAAAAATATCGTTAGTCATATAAACTACAAATCTGCTAGTCACAGGCAAAAGAATCAAAACTGTTTGTAGAAGCTTACAAAAGCAGAGGTAGTGATTTATAGGGCCCTTCTTGCAAATAGACCATTTCGGTCACGCGTTTTACCGGTGACATCAGTTGTGGTGTTTCTAGTAGCATCCACAGCATCGGTTCTCTCACGGATTATGTGGGTCATACCATCCATCTCAGCTATGCATCCAACATTGCCACATATTTGGACCGTAAGCGTCTATAGCCACTCCAGTGGCGATAGTACCGAGCATTTCAAGATCAGCTGCAACACAACACATATCAGCAAAGATGAAGCTTTGTAGACATTGCATTAGCTCAGATAACATATAGGCTACAAAATACGTATACAAACATGCTAAAAACTTTGTGTCTAATTTTAATAAAAATCAAGTTTATTCCTACTGTTTGAGTTCAATGTTCCAACTTTCACGTTTACGGGGTGTTTGAATACGCTCATTTCATAAGCAAGCCATTTATGGTTATGAAAGAGCTTTCATTTCTTAGTCGCTCATTTGAACCCCAATTTAGAAGTTCTAACCGGTAAGACCTGGCCCGTCAAAAGACAGGTATAGTATCGTCCGTTTTTCGATAGCTTTTTTACGTTATAAAAACGAACGCACAAAAAGATTTGGGTCTTAGTAACACTCCTCTAAACCAAGCATACGTCATGAAAATCCTAGGTAAACATAATGCCAAACATTCCTCTAAACCAACATAATGAACAACAAAATTAACAAACATAAACTAAAATCCTTTAAAAAACCAAAACTTTATATATCTATGTCTAAACAACCACCCAATTTTTAAAGAAAATCATCAAAAATTAACCTAAATTCAGTCATCCAAACAACCCATCAGCCTGTTTACATCCTAAAATCGAAGACCCACAAAAATAAATCCCCAAATTTCACATTAAAAATGAAAACCCCTTCTTGTGTTCTTGACTCGTACTTGAAGCTAAGCCGGACTCAAAGAGGCTTCAAAGCCAGATCTTAAAGGCCAACACCGCGCTTAATCAAATAATAACCAACAACCTGTTAAAACCACGAAATTCAAAATCAAATCAATATATAAAAACATATGAAAACATAATAAATAAATAAATATACAAAAACCTAATAACTTTGCATGTGCAATGGACATGCTAGAGGGAGATATAGAGAGAGAATCGGTTAGAGAGAAGGAGAAGATCGATGATGTGTAATGTGTGTGTTGGTGTGTGTTTTTTTGTTACTGTGTTTTTCAAAGAGAGAGAGAGAGAGAGTGGGATTCAAGAGAAAGGAAGGAGGAGAGGTGAGGGACACGTATGATACACGTGTATGTGACAAAGTGCTCTAGGGTTTTAATTGTTCGAGTCGGGCGTATTTAATGATAGTGCGGGTCGGGCAGTATTCGGTGATCCTGGTAATTGTATGGATTGATAATATGAGATGACAATTTTTAATCCCAGTGGAATTTTTATAGTGATTTAATATTTGAAACTTAAAAAACATATCTCGGACATTGAAATATCTCATGTTCAAAGAGGACTAGAATTGGTGAACGTAAAAAACAAAAAATCTAGCAAACTAAAATTTTAAGAGAAGTATCACATGTTTAGTAGGAACACTCCGAGTGAACGGGATTCGGATTTCCATTCCATCGTAATCTTAAAAATCCACGAACCAAACGAAGCCTCATATTTAGTTGTATATGTCTCTTTTTTTTTCTTTTCTAAACCCAACCCGATAAATCAAACAACTTAAGATGCTAAACTTTTTTACCTAACAAAAAATCCAATTTAAACTCCTAAATGTCATATTTACCGAACAAAAAACTATAACGTCATATATACCAAATTTAAAAACAAAATTTGTCATATTCACCCACAATACAAATTTAATCATTATAAAGTCTTAAATATTATCAATGAAAAATGTTTTGACTAATTTACCCTTCTTAATTTGGGTAAATATGATGCTTTTTGTTTATCTTCATTTCAAAGAAAAAGAAACTATTGCTAAAAGACTTTATATATATTAAAACATAATGCCATCTTAACTCTTGTTACTCTTGGGCTCCTGGCCTACATTTAGGGTATGTTTGGTGATAGCTGGGGCTGAGGCTTGTGATGGGGTTGGAGCTGGGGCTAGGACTTATATTATAAGGCGAAATTGAAATTTGTATTTTTGTAAACTTGTTTGGCAAATGGGCTGGTGTTAGAGCTTATTATTGCAAAATTACTAAAAAAGACATAATTAAATGAGTTTTATGGTATATGTTAGATATTTTTGTGGGTAAATATGTAATTTATAGTTCATAAGCCCCGGGCTAAAGTTTTTAGCCCCTTTTATGAGGCTGCGGCTTATAGGGGCTTATGACTTCATAAGCCCGCGTGACAAACGGGGCTTATTTTAAAAAGCCCAAGCCCCAATAAGCCCCTCCCCAAACACACCTTTAATTTGCACACGGTTAGAAATCTACATGCACTGCTATTTTAATTGCCTGTAAATTGTTGCCAAAGCATGCTGTTTAATTAGTTGGTTCGTAGTTGTCTAATAAAAGAATCATTCCTTTCTTAACTAAACATAGAAATAAAGAATTTTGCAAAGTATCCATGGAGTTAGACATGGTTCCCTAATGTTTTTGTTTGGTTCATTGAGTAATGCTTTGGTTTTTTGTTTTAGTACCGACGTGTCCATGAAGAATCTGTGTTTATGTAAGGGTATGGCTGGTATTTAATAATATAAATTTCTTTTTAAGTGGTTTAGTAATAAAATGGGTAGATGTGACAAATATGATATTAGAGAATTGAGTATATATGGCATTTTGAGTTTTACTCGGGTAAATATGACATTTAGAGGTTTAAATTAGGTATATATGGAATTAACCTCTATCTTTATGTCAATTCCTCTGTATCAAACACAACTAAAGATTTTGAGTCTTGAATTCTCTATTTATAAAAGTCGACATACATAGTGTATATTTATTTAGCTTTTCAAGGAATTAGTTCTGCATTGCTTTCTTTTTTAACTTTCTCTTTAAATTTAATGATGAAATTGACTACACTGGTAGAAAACAGAAAATAAAAAGGTTAAAAATGTCCTAATGATAATTATGTCTCACTTCACGACATTTAACTTGGGAATAAATCTGATTTTTGATAAATAAACCTGGCAAAAGACTTGTAGTTATTCTTTAGTTGGAAAAAACAAAATATATTCTAAAAGTTTCTTTGAAGGATAGTATAAAATCAAGAAGAGGGGCTTGGCGCTTGCTTATTGGTTATTTGTCAAATACCAAAATGACAAAAACAGCCTCCACGATGTTAGGACCTTTTTAGGCTTTTATACGGTTGATATGGGTTTGAACCATCATACACAAATTCAAGCTATCTAAAAATCTAAAATCCTATGCTTTTAGAAAATTGACGTGAACATTTTAGGATTTTTTGCAAATATGGAAAATTAAACTTAATACTTCACACATTTTAATGTGATAGTTACAAGTCTTTAAAATTGGAATTGTTAGTTTATGTTTTAACTTAGTATCACATTTATAACGTGTGATTAAATATTTTTCAATTACTATGTGATATTTCATGTGCCTATGTAATAATCTGGAATGATATTTATTTTATATGTTTTTAATTTGAAGTCAGTAGGATATAAGTTTTTTATATATCATTTTCATTTTATATGTTTTTAATTTTTTAAATTTCATGTTAATTATAAAATAACTTGGTTAGCTTTAAATAATATATTATTATGTTAATTTTTACATATCTTAACTTATGTAGTAATCAGGAATGATCTACTATTTATTTTATGTGTTACACTTTATAAAAAAAACACGTTATTTCTTTTTAGTAATCAAATGTATTTCGGTTTTGCTAACCAATGCCCATTGGTCAGAAGTTAGTGTGTAATTAAAAAACACAAACTTTCCTAATTAACAACAAATTCAATAAATACACATTAAATAAACCTATAAATACTATATTTGAACATGATTTTTATTTGAATGAACCTAAATTTAATGTATTTTTATGTTAATTAGGAAATTTTGTGTTTATTAATTACACTAAGTAAGCATTGGTTAGCAAAACCCAATTGGGTAATGTTATTTAGACCTACAACACATGTTTAAATACATACCTAATGCATAAATCAATTGTACACTTAGTATTATACATTTTTTGTTTCCAAATTTCTATCAATCATTTTTTTTAATCAACCAATCAAATTATTAAGTACATTTATAATTAGGCACACAAATTATTTTTCAACCCAAGTTATAAAACTGTCTTGCAACATTGGGTTTGAGATCTAGTCAGAGTATATATAATGACCAAAATACAATCGATTTTAAAAACTAACAAAATTTAACATAACATGTGAAATTAAATACGGACAGTTATGTTTTCCATTTAAATTAAACATCCACCATAAAATAAAACAATAAAAAATTTAACACTTCACTCTATACTAAAAAAGAAATAAACTTAGAATAATAATAGAAAAAGAAATTCTGATGGTATTTAACCATCATAACATTGGAAAAAGCACATAATCATATCATATCAGCAATTATTCTATTTAATACTTTTAATACAAAAGATAAAAGTGAAAAAAAATCAAAAAATAAAATAAAATAAATAACAGCAAAGTAGAAAATAAATGAAGAAAAAAACAAAAAAAAAACATTAAGAGGTGTTAAGACACCCCCTCCACGTCTAGTTCAGTAAGAGGTTTATGCCTCTTACTGACCAGAAAAAAACAAACACTCTTAACAGTGTTTGCCTCTTACTGTCTCTGAATGACATGAAAAAAAAACAAACAGTCTTAATGACCCAAATGTCTAACCTCGTCTGAATGAGTCAGATTAAGATGCTGTTAAGAGGCATTTTCAAAAAAACAAACACCACCTTAGTATTATACATTTTCTTTTTTCAAATTCCTATCAATCATTTTTTTAAATCAATCAATCAAATTATTAAGTACATTTATAATTAGGCACAAAAATTATTTTTCAACCCAAGTTATAAAACTGTCTTGCTACATCGGGTTTGAGATCTAGTCAGAGTATATATAATGACCAAAATACAATCGATTTTAAAAACTAACAAAATTTAACATAACATGTGAAATTAAATACGGACAGTTATGTTTTCCATTTAAATTAAACATCCACCGTAAAATAAAACAATAAAAAATTTAACACTTCACTCTATACTAAAAAAGAAATAAACTTACAATAATAATAGAAAAAGAAATTCTCATGGTATTTAACCATCATAACATTGGAAAAAGCACATAATCATATCATATCATTCCATTCATGGTGGTTTTCTCACACGCAAATTGGCGTAAGCCAACAATTCGCACCCTTGACCGGCCCTCCATTTTCTTAGCCGGAGCTGTTACCGCTTTACTATTCCTTTGGGCCTTCTTCTTCCTATCAACTCTCGACTCAAACCCTATTTTCAAAAATAATAACTCATGCAAATGCAACCAACCCGACCCTGCTTTCGACCTTCAGTCCGACCCACCCGTTACCACCTTTTACGACGACCCATCTTTCGGTTACACTATTGATAAACGTATAAAAAACTGGGATCATAAGAGAAAGTTATGGCTTGATGTGCATCCTTCTTTTGAACCCAAGTCCAAGGATCGTGTGTTTATTGTCACGGGGTCTAAGTCGACCCCGTGTAAAGGTCCTGCTGGGGACCATTATTTGTTAAGGTTTTACAGGAATAAAGTTGATTATTGTCGTATTCATGGGTACGATATATTTTATAATAATGTGTTGTTGGATCCAGAAATGCCGTCCTGTTGGGCCAAGATCGCGGCTGTGAGAGCCGCGATGGTGGCCCATCCGGAAGCTGAATGGATCTGGTGGCTAGATGAAGATGCGGTTTTTACGGACATGGAGTATAAAATTCCTTTTCATAAGTATAAAGATTATAATTTTGTTGTTCATGGTTGGCCGAAAGAGGTGTACGAGAAGAAAAGCTGGCTAGGGTTAAACGCGGGTTCTTTTTTGATTAGAAACTGTCAATGGTCGCTCGATTTTCTAGAGTCGTGGGCCGATATGGGCCCACGCTCTGAAAACTACGAGAAATGGGCTGGGGTTTTATCAAATGTTTTCAAACATGAGAATGATGATCAGACTGCTTTGGCTTATTTGTTGCTTAAGGATCATGAAAAATGGTATGGGAAAAAGATGTTAATCGAGACGGGGTATTATTTAGAAGGTTATTGGGTACTAATTGTTGACACTTTGAAAAATATAACCGAGAGGTATTTGGAGATAGAGACAAGGGCTGGGATGTTAAGAAGGCGACACGCGGAAATGGTGAGTGAAAGGTACGGTTTATTACGAGAACCGTCGCTAAAAGATGCGGGTAACGAGTATGGAAGCTGGAGACGGCCTTTTGTGACGCATTTCGCGGGGTGTCAGCCTTGTAATGGGAAACATAACCCGGTGTTTACTGCAAAGGGTTGTAGGAATGCTATGAATAAGGCTTTGAACTTTGCTGATAATCAAGTTCTTCGGAATTATGGGTTTGTTCATAGGAATTTATCGGATTCATCTGTTGTTTCACCGCTTCCGTTTGATTATCCGGCTTGATTAGAATATAGATTAATGAAATTACTGTGTTTTACTTTTTGTGTCCCCTTTTTGAACATATATTGGAGCTAGTTTTAGTACAAAAATAAAGGCTTCATGTGTGGTTAAAGGATATTGTAGGTAATATTATGGATTGTATATTGATCTTTCAAAATCAAATACCGAGACAAAAAGCTTGTTTAGGATTGATTTCCTTGATAAAAAGATTGCGGGGAACATATGGAACTTGCATTAATTTGTTACTATTTATGAAAATTGTTTGTGGTTAACAGAAGAACCTACCCAATGTCTCAAATCGACAATGTGTAGAAAACTTAATTTGTTACACTATTTAAGGCATTGATTGTGATACCCTCATGTTTTCCTTTTTTTTTATATTTTTTATATTTTTATGATTTTGTTTATCGTATAAACAGAAAAATAGAGAGTGCGAAAAAAAAAATTAACTAGTTAAAAATATTAAACTGACAAAATACGAAATAAAAACTAATAAAAACTGTATCGACATGTCAAGGGATATAAAAAAATAAGGGAGGTACTAATGTTTTAAAACCCGGATTGACCCGGTCGGTTGACACGTGAACCGGCTCAAAGACCGGACCGGATGTGATCGGGTTTTGCTTCTTTGAGAACCGGATTGAACCATCGGTTTTTCGTCGACGCGGTTTGATAAACCAGGCCGAGTCATGATTCTTTTTTTTTAAATCCAACAAAACATTTTTTTCCATAAACATTTCTAAGTTTAATTGATAAATTAAAGTGATAATTACTAATGTTAGATAAAATAGAGTTAACACTAACTTAAAACACCAACTTATATTGTCTTATTATAGTTTATTACAACTTGGAATCATAATTTTATTGTTTTTATAAATCTTTACTACAATTTTATAGATATAAAACCTAAAACCTAAAGCTAATCAGTAAAGGTTCAACATCTTTAATCGGTTTAATTGAACGTAAGGTAAATTATGAAATTATAAAACACTACATATTAAATATATTAAAAAAATTATACATATGTATAAAACCGGTTTGACCCGCCGGATCAACCGGTTGAACCGGCTACTAATCCGGGTCGATTAATAAACCAGATTTTAAAACATTGGGTGGTACTATTAGTACTCTCCTTTCTACCGTCAATACCCCCTAGCACCCTGTTTATTGACAAGACAAGACCGTTTTTTATTTGTTTTGTTTCGTATCTTTCGCATTTTACAAACTTTGGACTTGTCAAATTTTATAGTTTCAATTTCACACTTTTTTTCAGTAGTTTTACCCACTTTATTAACTGAAAAAAACAATGTTTTGTAGCGTATTTTTTGTGTTTTCTTACTTTTGACTTATCAAACTTTAGTTTTACTGTTTCGTTTTTTTATTTCACAGTTTTATAATAAAAAAAATTATAAAAATAGAACTAAAAATTTAAATTTTTAGGAGAGGTGTTACTTGTAGTTTAGGAGGGATCCAAGTAACCAAACCCAAAAAATAATGCAGAAATGTAGAATACCAATTAAGCTTAAATAAAAGAGAAAATTTTGAGTTTTGATGTTAACGTGTGCTAGTACCTAGTGGTTGTTGTGACCATGGTCATATCAAATTAAAAAGTCTACATTTAATAGTGTTATGCAAAAAATAAAAATACATAACTTGAGTAGGTTGTAGCAAGTTTCGTGTGAACTGGGCATGTTTTGACGTGAACAAATTTTTTACACACTTTAAATACATAACTTTAAAGTGTTTGAATATAGAAATAGAAAATCAAGAATTATAGCTAAAAGATTTTAAGAGATTATTTTATCATTAATCTTCTTTCATATTTCACTTTCCCCAAACGAGGGATTTACGGTTGGCCGACCCCGATTGGAAAACAAAATATAATAACAAATAAGTGCAAAATATATTTTTGTGGTTTGCTAAAGTTCGTTTCACATCCCTGCCTCAAACCTTGTCCAAATACTATTCTTCCGTTAGTAAAGTGGGTCATCGTACATAACTGAGGACGAACGATGCAAATATTTTAAAAAATTGGTTTGTGTAATGGTCATACGTTTATGATTTAGTCTGCTATTTTTCAGTTTCTAATTGTCTTTGGATTGTGAGAAGGTGCGTGTTTTCCCGTCTTCTAAGTTTTGCGAGATCGTCTTCAAGTCATTCGATATTGCTGTGATGAGGAATTCTTCTGTGGTGTTTTGGTGGTCGTGGGTCTCATGGCTCAGAATGCCTGCTGATGTTCTATTTTGCAGATTCTTGTTGGGCTTTGGTGTTGGTCCTTCCTTTTGTTTAGGTTGAGTTTTGAATTTGTAGTCTTGTGTGGCTTGGAATGTTTTGGGTTCTTTTATGTGTCAAGTTTGTTGCTCGGTTTTTTTTTTCTTTTGTTGTTTGGCTTTTGACCCTCGTCTAATATAAGTTTGGTTTTTTTTAAATGCTAGCAAAATACATCTTTGCGATTTGTCTAAAGTTCGTCTCACATTCCTCATGTGGTCATCACTTTTTTTTTAAGACAAAATATTTGCACTGTTCGTTTTTAAAGATATACAATGGCTCACTTTTACTAACGAATAAATAATATTTGGATAAGATTTGAGCTAAGGATGCGAGATAAATTTTTAACAAACAAAAATGATGTATTTTGCACTTTATTCTAACCAATAAAGTGTCAGTTATCTCAAAGTAACTAGCAATGTTAAATGCATAGTTTAATAATTAATATATAGATTCATTATTTTAATTTGTTTGAGTTTCAAAATGATAAAAACCAGTGTCATTAAGATTGAGATCTTACTTAGGATCGTTTTCGTCTTTGTAAGATCAGATCGGGAACTTAAGATCCTACTATAATGTCATTTTTAATAATCTTTGTAATATTATACAAATATATTGATTATTATATATATTAAGCCCAAATTTATATGAATGTTTTCTTAAATTATGATTAAGAAATGTTTAAAAAGATTAACATATTGTTTTTTAAATTCTACAAAACACAACACAACTTTATAAGTTTTTAGTTTGTAGTTTGAGAAAAGATCAGATCGGAGTAAATCTTAAGATCTTATGTGAATCAGATCCTATAAGATATCAAGCTTGCAAAGATCTTATGTAGAATTCGGAGTAGTATCGTAAAATCGTAAGATCCTAAGATCAGGACCGAGATCTTAACAACCATGGTAAAAACAATATGCAGAAACCTATACGAGCAACGAGCATAACAACAAACAATATCATAAGATAGCTTTTAAATTGAAAAATTAATCACTTAATTGAAGTTGACCGCGAACTTTGTTTTTTGGCTACAAAATTTCAATTTTGTGTTGATGTTAAATTTCTCATTAAAATTAGAGGCGGCAATCAAGTCGTGTCGGGTTTACTTACTCGATTTCGCGGGTTATTAAACCTCTACCCAAACACGACTTATTTATTAATCGTGTTAAGAAACATAATCCTAACCCAGACCTGCAGAACACGTGTAAGCTGTTTGTGACCCGTTTAAGATGTATTAGTAAATAGGTCAAACCGTGAGTAACAACGGTGGTTTGTCGATTTAATTAATTTAAATGCAAATATGATATAAAGCTCTAAAATATGACAAGCGTAACATACAAATATACAATAAATTGAATGATATCTGAGTTATAATCGTATTACAACTAAAGATTGTAAGGTGAATAAACACAAAATAATAAAACTGTCATAAAATCAAAGCGATATACATTTTATTTTTCAAAGGCTTTAATATTAATAAACGGATTTCACATGTTAACTTTATAATACTTAAACCAAATACGACTCGTTTGTTAAAAGTGTTAGACGAGTTGACATATTTTAGACCCAAAATCTGTTTACTTTTAATCCAAACTTGTTTAACTTCGTATCAAATTCGTGTTTTTTTATCGTGTCGTGTCAAAATTGACACCCATGCTAAAAATGACACTAAAACAAGCATTTATCTATTCTTTTTCTTGAAACTATATAATCCAAAGAATAACTTTAAGCTGTGCTTCCTAGCAAGCAAAGCATCTTCTAAAAAGTCAAAGGTTTAAGCCTCAAAGATTGTGCGATTAAATTGTATTCACGTGAAGTTCTGATTTTCCCATGATCCAAACGGGATCTCAACCTGTGTTAAAAAAAAAAGGAATCTCAACAATTATTAATGGTCATTTTTTGTTGGATTATGACCATATATGAATTAATATATGTCCGGAAATATTTTCGAGCCTAAGGGGATGCATACGTTTATATGTTAAATGACGAGAAAATATATAGAATTAATATATTAAATGTAAACAAACGATCGGTTAAAAGTTAACGATATAAAATAATTTAGTTAAACGTTTAATGTAAAACGTGAGGGGCTACATTATTAATAAACCGAAGTTTAAAGGGTTTTGTTTATAACTCTCTTTTTATTCCTAGTCGGCAAGAGAAGTAATCCCCCCACCAAGGATAGAAGATCAAATCTATAAATACAAGGTTAAGTGTTTCATTATTTTAATAACTTAGAAAAAAAATACTAAACCTTAAAAAGGACGACTATCCTTTTCTTCTTTTGGTTGACTGACTTTAAGGCTTTCGTGGGTTTTTGGTTTACTACCACCAATCGACAACACCAACAAACATTTTTATGTTTGATTGGTTATTCATTATATCGCTTTTTGGTGATTTCTGTTCGTAAGTTTGATAGATTTAAGAGACGAATAAAGATCTATTGTTATACACACTAGTACGGGAAACGCATACCTCCGTCGTTTGATAAGAACGTATAGTGGGATGTGGAAGCTTAGAGAAAGCATATCTTTGATTCTTCGTGGTTTCAACTCGCTTATTAATACTCACTCGTATTTAGAAGACTGTGTTTACGGTTAACCTTTAAACGGTGTTATCGTTTCGTGCTTAAAAAGTACATGATTTCTATCTTGTTAATTATTGTGATTCTACACTGATCATTTATTCCGCTGCGTACTCGTGTTAATTAATTGTTAATTAGGTTATAAAACCCAACAATTTTACATTATATATATACACATTTATCATTACATATAATGCCAAAACAGTAACGGGATACTGTTCATCGATGAACAGTGTAGTCCACGATCGCTTCGGCTATGCCCGGGTGGTTACTGTCATATATCGGCCCGAAAAAAAAAACTTTATAAAACTTAATACTCCCCCATTCTTTACTGTTTCCATTCTATTAACGTGTAGGCCACATCGGACTAGGCCCGGTGTTACTGTTCAGCGCACCCAAATTTTTTTTATACCAAGTGGTTACTAGTTCATCAGTCCGGAAAAAAAAAAACTTTATACTCCCCCGTCAAAAATAAGAAGAAAAAAAAAATTACGTTTACGACATTCTATCGGCCTGGGCCAAAAAAAATATATACATCCCCTTTATTGAAAAAAAAAATTGTCATTTAATATGAGAAAAAAACAAACTATTAAACATGAGACCGAAGAAATTAACCCGAACAAAAAAAATGCCCCGCAATAACGCGCGAAAAAATAACGCCCGCAGCAACGCGCGGGTAATCTTTGCTTGTTGTATTTACTATTTTTCAATGTCGTGGATCACGTTAAGTCACTTGACTTAGTAGTTTTCTTGCTGAGAGATGATTTGCACAATTTAATATTTGATTTGCACACTTAAGGTACAAACAAATAAAACAAGATCTTAAAAACGGTACAAGTATCCACTGCACATATTGAAGTGTCCTAATCAAATTTCAATGTGTGCAAATCAATTCCCTTGCTCGAAACATTATGTAAATCTTTGTAATTTTGCATCTTTCACTTTCATATGTTTCGTATAAATCATATTTTCTATAGAAACACAACGGGTGCGTTTACTTAGAGGGAAAACACCCTTGTTTCCACAAAATGTTTTGTGGAAAACAAGTAAAATAGAGATCGCGTTCAAATCATTGTTTTCTAATAAAATTCTCTACAAAACACAAAACATGTATTTCCCAACTTAACAAGGGAAATTACAAAACACATTTTATTTGTTTTCCTTGTTTTCTTTGTAAACCCCATTGTTTTCTTGAAAATGAAAAACAATATCACATGAACGCGTTTTCTATATTTTGTGAAAAATAAATCTCCTTCCTTTTTTTACAAATTTGAAAACACAAAACTAAGAAATTTTTTCTCCAACTAAACACAACCGTCCACCGTTTTGGATCAACAACATGAACATATTACGGTCTTTATACGAGATACGCTAGATATAAAAGTGTTGAAATTGACACCCCTATTTTTATAGTTCTATAACGTATAAAAACTTATTCCGTAGTTTAGTTAAACTGTCATCTAGTTAAGAAAATAACCAATTGCATGTTTATTTATTTGAATGTCAACTGAGCATAGAAGTTTCTAATGATAATTGAACACAACTAGCCATCTTCATGTGGGTCTTATTTTAATCGGTTTAGGATGTGTTGACTGGGCTAATATTACTAGAATTTTAGACCACTATAACATACGTTGAAATATAACCAGACGTATACTGCGTTGCAGCGGTAAATATCTGTGTAATTAAATTTTCTGACGAGTAAATGCTTTATGTGTTCAAGCATCAAAAAATTTGGTCACCTATAAATAATCATTTTTAGCCTTAAGGAAATATAATACCGTACCCGTGCAAAGCGTGATGAGAACCAGACAATTTATTTTCCTTAAGATTTGGTAATGATTAATGACGATTTTGTGTGATCGTCGACTACTAGTATTTCAGTAGTGGTGTAAAAAAATGGATATGTAAAAGAGGTGAAAAGTGCGATTTTCACATATTTTGAGAGAAAAAATTGATAATTTTTCATTTTACTATTGCTTTTAATATGTGTATATATACGGAGGAACATAATTAAATTGATGTAAAAGCATAAATTTATAAGTATGAATACTTTAGTGGATGATGATATTTGATTGATTAAAAAGTGTAGTTGACATAATATTTTTTAGTTTGTGTGTTGGTTTTTATGAACAATAATTTTGAAACAGGAAAAGTATTATATATCGATGAAGAGCTTCTACAAAGCCTTCCTGGATAAAACCTTTGCTTGATTAGGTATGACACATAATTAGAGACTTAATTATTTAAACTTTCTAATAGTGGTTTTACAATAAATAATAGAAGAATCAAAGTGTGACATGTTCCAAGTAAGCATGGGTGCTCACGTTAATAACGTTGTGACATGTTTAGAGCACTCACTGTAGTGATACTTATCATCAAGGTTGCAAAAATCGCGTATCGATAGTTAGGTGGTCGATCTTTTTATAACTTGTAATCGATTTAGGCGGGATTAATCGGATTGCCATTTTTGACAAGTTTGGGCATTTCTGGTGAGTTTTGTGTGTTTCCGGCAAGCTTTTTCTTAAAAACCAACTTATAATAGATATAAACAACTACTATAAGTGATTAAAACATGTTTACGGCGAGTTTTGGGTATTTCTAGCAAGATTTGAAGGTTTCCAACAAGTTTGACCACCATTGATCGTCTTTGACCGCTGTTAACCATGGTTGACTGATTAATCGGCTACGAAAAGGTTGGTGGCCCAGTAGCGCCTAAGCGACAATTAATCGGTCTTGTAGCCCTTTTTTTCAACACTTCTTATCATAACAGATTATGTTGTATATTAACACCACACTCATATTATCTTCACATCTCGTTACCTCCACTTTTCAGGCGTAGTGATCACTACCCGCCAAACAAAAAAGTTGTTGTGTGAGTAGTAATGTGTGGTAGCGGTGGTGAAGAAAGGGTGTTAGAAGAGGAGACGTTGAAGAAGTGAGGTGTTTAAATCAATGTGTTATTGTTGGTCACTTGAAATCTGATATAAGGTTTATTAAATTAAACTAATCAGATTCTATAGCAACAAAGTGAGTTTTAAACAAATATATAAACAATATAAAGAACAAGTTTAAAACACACAGAAGTACTTTTCAACGTATAGACTTTTATTATAATCAAATAAAGAATCTATGACACACCTTGCTTGCGAAATAGCAAGGTGGTTGAATTACAATTGGGGTGTTATCTCATTCAAACTTATTCTCTAACCAAATTTATGAGAATAAGAAAACAAACTTGTTATGACTAAACTGAAGCTTCGGCTTTCAGTAGTACGAGTCAGTTTGTTTGAGAGATAATTGAACTCTTCAATGTGTATCACATTAATTAGAAAAAATAGCATTTAC
Source organism: Tanacetum coccineum (assembly GCA_026074375.1). Taxonomy (NCBI): domain Eukaryota; kingdom Viridiplantae; phylum Streptophyta; class Magnoliopsida; order Asterales; family Asteraceae; genus Tanacetum; species Tanacetum coccineum. The sequence continues at coordinate 56,515 of BQNB010015126.1, read as the reverse complement.
TCTGAAAATCCATTTCCTTTTATAGGCAAAGGGATTAGGGTTTACAAGTTTTAACCTAGCTACGTGGCAAGCATTAAATGGGTGGTTCAGCTACCATTTAATGCACGTTTGCTTTTTAGTACTAGGTACAGTCCTTGTAGGAAAGTTGCTGTACTTCTATACCAACTTTAGAAATAGCATTTCCCAAAGAGATTACTTTATTCTTTTTGATATAAAGCAATTTTTTTCCCGCCTTGTAAACATTCTAGAAGTGAAACACACGTTTCAGCTTCTGTTAAGGAGATAGACAACGTTCAGCTTAGAATTGTCAGCCAAACTGAACTGAAGCTCCAACCAAGAGTTCTTTTTTAGTTTCTGTACTGCTGCATACACTGAAGTGAAGATACTTCCCAATCTTCTAAGGACCTGAAGAGTTGATGCTGAAGGAACTTCAGCGACTAAAGCTGGAAGGCTTTAGTGACTCAAACTGAAAAACTTCAGTTTGAGAAACACTTAGAGGGTTTTATGTTTAAATCTACTGAAAGGCTGAAGGGCTTAGGAACTGAACCCGACAATCTCCCCCTATTTGAATATACAAATAGCCTAAGTTAAAATCAATTGTAAGTGAGCAAAACAACGTCTTCTTACACAATTGATATAAATTGAACAACATAAACTGATAATCTTTCATTCTAACTTTTATTACAATACATTTACAAAAGATAAAGTTATTACAAAATATTTCATTCTACTGCCATAGCTGTTCAATGACCCTCTACTTCATGCTGAACTAGATGACTTGTGTTTCTTTGTTGACATGGAATGATCTCTTAAGTCACTGGTTCTTTTTCTTTTCTTGTTAGCTAAGTCAATTAGCTCATTCAGAGGATCTTGTTCTTTGAGGGGTTGGTTCAAGTTAATCTTGAGTTCTTGTTCACTTTGAGTCAGCTGATCCACTCTTGTCTTTACCAGATCATAAATGGTTTTCCATCCTTTTTTACTTTTGTCTGGACAAGCTTGTAGTACTTCTCTTCATTCTGCCGAATGTAGATCAATGACTTTAAGATTTGAGATGACTTCATCAGACCGATCTTCCTTTAAGATTTGTGATCTTAGGGTTTTTCTTTCTCTTCAGCATCTTGTCACAATATTTATCAAAGAGTAGCTTCTTGGTGTAGTACTGGGTCATAACATCTTTGCCCAGAACATCAATTAATTCATCTTTCAAGTTTGTACCAACATATTTGGTGTTCTTCTCCCCCTCAGTAGGTGAAGCGGTTGCTTGGCCTGCTAAAGGAACATTCATGCTTGTAGCTCTTGATGCGTTGTTCACCATGGTGGAAAACCTATTCAAGGTATGAGTGACCGTGTGCAAAAGACTTGGAATAGAATCCAAAGTCTTAAGCTTTTCTTGAACTGAAGAAACTTGACTTGGCAAATTGAGAAACTCTGCTGGAGGTTTCCATTGAATGTTCTTCAGTTCAGCTACATGGGATGATAGACTAGAGATAGTGGAAGTGAATGACTTCAGTTTTGTTGGTATCTCTATGAGATCCCCAGGCAACTCGATTTCCATGTCTTTAATATGCTGCTTTAGCTCTTTAATTTCTTCAGATAATCCAGTGATCTTTGAGGGGAGCTCTTTCAGTTCAGTGGGCAAGCAGCTAGCAAAGTCATATGAGGCTAAGAGTTTGGATAGTTCAGGTTTCAAGGAAGTTACCAGAAGTTCAGTTAACTGGTTAATGTCTGGATATAAAGGCTTGGTTTTCATTAAGACAACTTCAACTTCAGCTTTGAGTTTTGGTTTCTCTAGTTCTTTCTTCTTAGACTGAAGTAAGTGAACCTGAGCCATTTACTCTTGAATTTGAGCTGATTTTGGAGATGAATGAGGTGGGACTGAAGTATCTTCAATGTCTTTATCTCTTTCAGCATTCTTTTCCTCTTCACTCTCATCTGAAACAATGATTGGCTCATCTGTTGGGGAGTCAGGAGTGAATAAGGCAGATCTTGTATCTTTCAAGATATCTAACAAATCCTCCAGCTTTACTTTTCGTGAGATGTCATCAGCTCTTGATTCCTTATTTGCACCTGAAGTAGTGTGGGTAGTTTTTCACCCATCTCCAGCAGATTTGGTTTTATTTACAAGAACAATTAAATTAGATCCTGCAAGTATGTGAGCAAATGAGTAGTTTTTGGTTCCTTCATCAATACCTCCTTGTTAAGATATGGAATCCTTAGGAGCAGATATTCCAGGATCAGCTTTAGCTGTGAAATCTGCTAAAGCATCATGTCCTGATGCAGACTCAGAGTGTAAAATAAAAGAAGCTGATTAAACAGGTTCAATTATAGGAAATGCAGGCATAACACTACTGAGCTGAGGGTGAGATCCTTCTTTACTGGTGGCCCCTAAAGATGTTGGGCTACCAACTGCTTGTTATGCCTCTTTATGTATTTCACCAACCACTGGTGTGGGAGGTGAAAGATGGCTTGGGTATAACACCCCCATTTTTGACATATAGCAGCGGAAGCTAATCTGGGGTATTATTTCATCAGAGTTTTTACAAACTGAGGTCCCAAAATCTACATAAAAACATAAAGTTTGAATAATAACAGTTTAGCCATCTTCAAGTCCATGTCACTCCGTGCCATAAGATGCTCAGTTACCTGAGATAAACATACTAAAAAGTCAACACAAAGGTTGAGTGAAATTCATAGGTTTATGCAAGGTTGCAAAAATCGTGAATCATTAGCCGGGCGGTCGACTACCTTGTAGCTTGTAATCGGTCAAGGCGGGATTAATCGGATTGGCATTTTTGGAAAAATTTAGGTATTTTCAGCAAGTTTTAGATATTATTGGCAAGTTTGTTTCTAAAAAGCAACTTGTAATAGATTTAAACAGTTAATAAAAGTGATCAAAACAAGTTACCGTAAGTTTTAAGTACTTCCGGAAAGATTAGAAGGTTTCCGGTAAGTTTGACTACCGTTGACCACCGTTGATCGCCGATGACCACGACTGACCTATTTGTTTGACCCTGTTACATTAATCGGCAAGGTTGGTGGCCTTGTAGCGTCTAATCGGCGATTAATCGGCCTTGCAGACCTTGTTTTGTAACACTGGGTTTATGTTAAACAGTTTGAATACAAGTTCAATAGTGTATGTTGTTATACACCCATAAGTGTAATAATTGCAATGAGTACAATTATTATAGAAAACAATATTATTGCCATAAGCTCATGACACCGAGACCTTAAGATAATCCATAATCACAAGTAGTTGCCCCAGCGGGTGCCTTTGCCAAACACCCACATAGTAATTCAAATAAAGTGCGTTTGGTTACCAGAAAGTATTGGTATACCAACGGGGAAGCTCAGTTCCAAATAGATCTATTCACAGCATTCGCCCTTACTCCGAAAAGTAATTAATTGTTCATGATAGTGGTGTCTTAATGGAAAAAGTAAGGACTTAGGCAATAATATATCAGGATAGCATACAGTTGGAAAAATACTCGTATTCATTGGTATTATTTAGCATGTTTATCCTCTTCGCGGGTTAATGAAAACATTAAAAGATTTAAAATTCAAAGCTATGAACTCACCTTAACAAACAGAAATCGGATTGATGGCAAAAGATATATCAAGTGAAAGTAACGCTTCGGTACGACAACTAGGGTAATATGTCAATTCTTATAGTGTATGGTTATGTTTCAAAACTATTATAAAGTTTAACGAATTTACTTTGATTTATTAATTTAAAGAAATAAAGTATCACTGTGTCCGGACGCTATCATAATCAGAGGCCATCGAAGAATATCGTTTAGAGGATCGGGCACTTTAACAATCGTAAACCCAACAAACTCGTCAAAAACAAAATACTAAATGGAACCCCCTCACATGAAAACTCCCTAGTAACGTGATATGATAAGATTTTAAGTTTCTTCAAAAGTTAGTCGATGATAAGTTACGTTAATTATATAACGTAATTGGTTTATAATGCGTCGATCGATGATTAATAACGATAATTGTGTCGGATTTTAATAAAATCGAGTTTTATAATATTAATATATATTTTTATAATTTATATAAAAATATTATATTTTATATTTTTAAGTTTGTAAAAATGACAATATATACCCTCGATATATAAACTTTTACAAGTTTAGTCCTTTATATATAAAGTATATATAATATAAACCTTTAACTTTGAAACTTGGCAAGATAGGTCCTTATAGTTATAACTTTGGAATAATGACATTTTCAGCCCCTCTAGTTATAAATTTTAGAAAGTTACGATATATACCCCTATGCATGGAAACATTTGCAAATCAAGTCCAAAAGCCATGCAAGCTTATTTTAGGGTTCCAAATAATATTTTTAGGTTAAAGATTATTAGAATAAACTAAAATAAGATGTTCTAACATAAAAAAAGTTTAGAAAAAGAATTCGTTAGCTAGAAAATCAAAACGGGTCGTTTTTAGGGTTTTAATAAAAAACGCATGGGTTTGAGGATTCAAGGCTTTAACAAGAGTTCATATATGATCTCAAGAGTATTATGAACATTCTAATACATATTATAAGCTTATTGAACATGATTTTGAGCTTACTTGAGCTAAAATGGGTCGAAATTAGGTTTTCAGGTTCGTACGCCTAGTAACGACTTCAAGGGTTCCTTTATCTTGATTCTTGGCTTCTATTATGAGCTTATGGACCTTCTACTTCTTCCTTGGCTGCTAGAACTCCATTTGTGTGTGAGATAAATGTTTGAGGTGTGATTTGAATGACTGGGGGGTGTTTAGCTTATATAGGGTTCGAATGACCATTGGTGCCCAAGTTTGGGGTTTGATAATATCAAGGCTAGGATAGATGATTCATGGGAGCTATAGTGATGAGTATTGAGAGCTAGAAGAGTAAGATTGAATGGTGGAAGGGTGTATGAGGGTTTCGGGTACAATGGAGTGACAAGGAGGTGACAAGGCCAAACTTGGTGGCCAAGGGAGGTGATGGAGGTGCTTGGTTGCTTGCTTGTGACATGGTGGTGATGTCATAGAGGTGCTAGGGTGCTTGGTTGGGTTGAAAATGGGTCAAAATGAAATAAAAAGGGGTGCCGGGTTTAATGGGTCACGGGTTAGGGTTTTATGGTTTTTAGATCGAGTTAGGTTTAAGGTTTAGGGTTTAGTTTTAGGTTTAAAGTGAAATTAGGGTTTTAGGGTTTCGTTTAGGGTTTAGGGTTTTAGATTAGGGTTTTAGGATGAATTAGGGTTTAGGTTTAAGGTTTAGAAGTCATGCATTAAGTGCTTGTACCTTGTGCTAAAGTGGTGGTAAAGTTTAAACATGATTTAGGAGCTTAAATGACCTAATTAGGTTTTTAGGCATGATTAGCTTGTACATTGTACTTTAGAAAGTTGTAACTTAATTTAGGAGGGAAAAGATATTCAAATGTTGTGCATTGTACACTTGTACACATACTTTAGAGGCTTGCACATTCATTTTATATGTATACATTACATATAATTAGGGTTTTGATATAAACGTTAACGTTTAATGCTTGTTTTGAAATACCGTTTTGAAAAGTACGTTAAATGGATAACGTACTTGGTAAAAATGATATTAAGATATAGACTTGACATATTAGGATGTTTACATGATATAAACATAGATAGAATTGACATAGGTAGGTTGCGTGAGCTCGTTTACTTTAGAGATGCAAGTTACGTTGCATAATGAGATAAAACAAAAAATTTCCCTGTAAAAATGTGGTATATATTTAATAGATGGATATTGTAGTGCATCTAATTTAATAGATGGATAATTACATTGATGAAAATTACGGGTTGTTATATTGGGCTTGTGTCCATGGCCGAACTAGACTTATTTTCCTTCTTTGAATGGCCAGATTGAGATTTGGATGCCTCAGTAGTGGACTCAGATGTGTGTTTTGAAGGTTGTTTTCTTTTGAGTCCACTTCTAGCTCCAAGCTTTTTGCCTTGGGGAACCTCTTTAGTTGGAGAAGAGTATTTGGGAGCTTTGGAGTCCACAGGCACATCTAGATTGCAGATGACCTTTATGTGGTCAGTGAAAGGAGGTTCTTCAGGTTGGTTTGGCTTCAGTATCTAGTTGTGAAAACTGAAGACCTGAGTGGGATTTATTGTGAGCTATTCATTATCATAGTTAGGTGCCATATGTTCAAGTAGAAGAGATATAAACTTAGGGTAGGGAACAATCTTTTCCCTAGTCTTCTTGTTCATCTTGTGTGAGATCCTCCCAAATTATCTTGGCATAATCTACTTGAACACCATTTTCCAAACAATACAAGATGGTGGCATCCTTATTAGATATTTGATCTAGGCCACTTGTTTTCCCACCTAAGCACTAAATTATCTGACCTATCAGCAACCTCCACCTAGGAGGAAGACAACTCTTTTTGAGAGTTCCTTTTGCCCTAATCTCCCCATTGTACCCTATCGTTGCAAACCATGGTCTTACAGTTGTTATGGAGGGTGGAGAAACATACATACTTGAGTGAGGTAGGTATTGTGCCCTAAGAGCATTTCTAAATGTGGTGATACCTATCTCTCCTCTAACTTCTCCTGTGGGAGTGGATACCCAAATCTTAGAGTCTGGTAAGACCTTTGCCGTATACCAGAATTCACTTAGGTATTCTTTGTATTGATTTGGGGCTCTTGTAAATGCTTCTTTTAGACAACATTTGGAAATGAAGTCAGACACATCCTTAAAGTATTCTTGGTTAGGGTGTGAGGGATATAAAAGTGCGACTTCATTGTTGGTGGTGAAGGCAATTTCCTCAAATGTGAACTCTACCTGAATGATAGGTAAGAAAGGGTTTGGGCTTTCAGGTTTGTCAAGAGTGACAGGTTCTTCTTTGGGAGTGAGGTTAGGTGATGAGGGGTTTTGTGAGGATGATTCTGCCATTAGGGTTTTGAAGTTTTGATCTGGTGGAAGGTGTGTGTTTTGTTTGTTCTTGACGGATTTGTGAGAGTGTGATGTTGATTGGTGTGTTGTGATTTATATGATTGATGAAATTACAAAATTTCCTTTGAGAAATTGTAATTATCATATGAGGTTATAATGTTATGGGAATGTTTAGGGTTTGTTTTCAACATGAGTGCCAAACTTTATATTAAATGAAAGTCAGCAAAGCATGCTTCTAACACCTAGAACAGTAAACAGTCGTTTATTCAACTGAAAAGGTAGGTGAGAGAAAGATAATGTGGCCATTCTAACTATTGGACTTCTTCTTTTAAAATATATTTTAAAGTTTAACAACTTCCTTGGGAAGGATATTATTTTGATAAAAATAATATTACTTTTGAAAATCATATTTGTTTTTGAAACTGACCTTTAGATTGATATTTTGAAAAAGCTGGACTAGGTTCAGGTTTGGTGTTTATGTCATACTGAACTGATTATTTTAATCTTCATCATCATCAGTCTTCCAGCGAAGGCGACAAAACCAAAAGTTCTCATACAAATCCATGAATGAGACATATGTGATTGCTCAGTTACTTCACTCGAGAGATAGCTGAAGATTTAGATAAAATTATTTTGCTTAAACTGAACTGAAGAGAATAAACTAATGAGTTTAGTTCTTGAATTAAACAATATTTGTGCTCCAGCGAAGGCGACAAAACCACACATGCTCATGAAAATCCATAAATGAGACATATGTGATTGCTCAGTTACTTTACTCGAGCAAGTTGAAGGTTGTATGCAAAAACTGAACTGATATTTAACATGAAAGTTTGTTCAGTTTTGGAAGAAGGCACTGAAGCTTTAGTTTTCTTCAGTCAGTGCTGAAGCTTCAGGTTTTGAATCAATGTTCAGCATACCTAGTTCAACAATCAATCTTAAAAGTTGGCTCATCCAGAGGCTTGGTGAAGATATCAGCAAGTTGATATTGAGTAGGAATGAAATGTAATTCAATGTCCCCTTTAAGAATATAATCCCTAATGAAGTGATATTTGATATCAATGTGCTTTGTTCTTGAGTGCAAGACTGGATTGTTTGAGTTGCAATAGCACTAGTGTTATCACAAAAGATGGGTACCTTCTCATATATGATGTCATAGTTAGTGAGTTGACTTTTCATCCATAGTATGTTGGCACAACAACCAACAACAACTACATATTCAGCTTCAGCTGAGGACATAGCTATAGATTGCTGCTTTTTAGCACTCCAGTACACAAGTTTTCCTCCTAGCAACTGACAAGCACCTAGGGTGCTTTTTCTGTCCATGTTGCATCCAACATAATCAGAGTCTGAATATCCTTTTAGGTCAAAACCTGAGCATTTTGGATACTAAAGACCAAGACTTGGAGTACCTTTTAGGTATCTAAAAATTCTCTTGACAGCAATAAGGTGAGATTCCTTAGGATTTGCTTGATATCTTGCACAGAGACAAGTTAAGAATTGAATGTCAGGTCTGCTTGTGGTTAGATACATTAGTGAGCTAATCATACCTCTATACTGAGTGTCATTTATAGCTTTGCCATTGAGATTAGGTCCTAAGTTGTTAGGGGGTACCATTGGAGTCTTCACTGATGAACCATTTATGTTATATTTTTGCAACAGATCCTTGACATATTTTTCTTGGTTGATTGAAATGCCTCTTTTAGATTGTTTAATCTAAAATCTGAGGAAGTAGGTGAGGACACCCATCATGCTCATTTCATATCTTTGAGTCATTAGTTTGGCAAACTGTATGCATAATTTTGTGCTAGTAGACCCAAAGATGATATCATCAACATAGATTTAAACTAGAATCACATCAGTTTGTTTTTTGTAGACAAACAAAGTGTTGTCTATCTTTCCTCTTACAAACTTGTGTTCAGTGAGAAAGGTTGAGAGAGTTTCATACCATGCTCGTGGAGCTTGTTTAAGTCCATAAAGGGCTTTGTCCAGTTTGCAAACATGGCTAGGGAACTTATTACTCTCAAAATCTAGAGGTTTTTTTGACATAAACTTCTTCTTTTAGTTTACCATTAAGGAATGTACTTTTGACATCCATGTGATAAACTATGAAGTTCTTGTAAGTGGCAATGGCAAGAAAGATTTTAATCGCTTCAAGTCTTGCAACTGGAGCAAAAGTCTCATCATAATCTATGTCTTCTTGCTAATTGTAGCCTTGAGGTACCAGTCGTGCCTTGTTTTTGATGACTATTCCAGTTTCATCCCTTTTGTTCCTGAAAACCCATCTTGAACCAATTATGGTTTCGCCATAAGGTGCAGGAACTAATCTCCAGACTTTGTTTCTGGCAAATTGGTTTAGTTCATCTTGTATAGCATCAACCCATCCAGGATGCTTTAGTACTTCAGAGACCTTTTTGGGTTCTTCTTCAGAGAGAAAATCTACAAAGAGACATTCATGAGCTAAAGCAACACTGAGTTGTTTGGCCATGGCTCTTGTGAGCATTCCTGCCCTTGGATTACTAATGATATTTACCAGCTCAATGTGTTTGTCTTGAGACCATCTGTCTTGAGGAACTGGAGTGACCACTGATAGAATAGGTAAAGGTGGAGGAATTGGAATAATATTTTATGCTGAAGTATCCTCTACATTTGGAGAGGATAAGTGTTAAGAGATCTGAATGTCTTCAGTATTTAGGAGATTATCAATGATTTGTTCATCATTAGTATGATTGGAATGTTCAGAATGATCATCATTTAAGATTTCATCATTTTGAACAGATTGATCATTTTGATCAGTATGACCATTTTGGTCAAATGAAACTTTAGTTTCAAGAACCACTGGTTCAGGACATTCATAGGGTTCTATGAAGGACACATCATTTCTGTTTATTTGATACCTTTGAGAAGGTTCATAAGGATGAAGATATTCATCAGGTGGATATCTTTCTGTTTTAGCAATGTTGATGTTGTCAACTGAAGGTTTTAAGAATTTGATAGCCTTATGGCTTTTATCAAATGTGATGTGATAGGTTTCTTCAATTTGTTTTCTTCTAGTGTTGAAGGCTTTGAAGGCCTTGGAAACAAGTCAGTATCTAAGAAGATAACTATCATAAACTTTTTCATCAAATTTTCCTAAGTGATCTTTATGATTGTGGATGTAAACTGGACATCCAAAGACATGAAGAAAATTGATATTTAGGATTCTCTTACGAAAAATTTCGTAAGGAGTTTTGAGATGTCTTTTCACAATGGTGGATCTATTTTGAGTGTAGCATGCAGTGGCTACAGCTTTAGTCCAATATTGTTTAGAAAAGACAGATCCTGAAAGCGTTGTTCTTGCAGCTTCTATGAGGGTTCTATTTTTCCTCTCAGCAACACCATTTTGCTTAGGTGTGTAGGGAGAAGAGAAATTTTGATAAATCCCTTTTTCATCACAAAAGTTAATAAGAATGCTATTCCTGAATTCAGTACCATTGTCAGTTCTGAGTTGTTTGACTTTTATGTCATTTTGATTTTTAATTTTTTTGATGAAAGACATGATGTTTCAGGTGCTTAACTTTTCTTCTTCAAGAAGTATACCCAGGTGTACCTTGACTACTCATCAACAATGACAAGGGTATACTTTTCATGGTTAATAGACCTGGGAGTTACATGTCCAAATAAATCCATGTGAAGAAGATGAAGACATTTCTTGATAGAAGATGTCTGTTTTGTTTTGAAGTTGGCCCTATGATGTTTTCCCTTTTCACATGATGAACATGGTTTATCTTTTGAGTAGACAAGTGAGGGAAGATTAATAACAAGATTTTGTTTTGCCAGTTTGTTGATTGTTTTGAAGTTTAGATGAGCGAGTCTTTTATGCCAAAGCCAGTTGAGATTTTTAGAGGCTTTGGTAAAGAAGCAAGATTCTTGAGCAGAAGACGTCATGTTAAGAACATATACATCTCTTACTCGAGGAGCAATCATAACAATTTCTTTGTTAGAGTTGAAGATTGTTCCTCTTTTCTCATCAAACTGAAAAATATATTTAGCATCACAGAGTTGTCTGATGCCAATTAAATTATATTTAAGACCATTTACAAATGCTACCTTTGTGAAAACTATACCATTACATTTGATAGAACCATAACCTTTAGTTGTGCATGTAGAGTCATCTCCAAACACCACTTTAGGTCCTAGTTGTTGCACATATTTGTGCGGGTAACTCTTGACACCAGTCATATGCCTTGAGCATCCACTGTCCAGGTACTAGATGGGCTTCTTGATGTCACACTGCACAAATATGTTGAGAATGGTTAGTTTTGCTTAGAAACCCACATTTTAGTGGGAGTCTTGGATCTGTTAGCATTTGATGATTCAGCCTTAGTTGATTTTAGAGCTTCAGCCTTTTTAGCTTGAAGTGCTTCACCTCTTTTGAACCATTCAATATCATAGTGATCAGTTGTGGTATGCTTTGAACTACCACAAGCTTCACATCTTTTGAAGGCATGTTGAGGATTTCTTAGATTGTTCTCTCTCTAGAGAGATAATCCTGTTATGACCATTTGTGTCATGATCATAACTTCCATATAATTCACATATGGGATAGTATAAACATTCATTTGATAAATGATCTATACCACCACAGTGTATGCAAGGTGGAAAGAAGCATTTTGATGGTCTTGGGATGTTAGGTCTTGAAGACGTTCTACCCAGAATTTTGAGATGCTGAGACATGTTCATGGTGGACATGTATTCAGCATGATCACAAGTTCTGTGATCAGTTCTCTCACACCTTTTACAAAACAGAACTTTATAACAATTTTTAGAAAGATGATTGTTTAAGCCACATAAATCACAACTCCTTTTGAATTATGTTTTGTATTTGTACTGAAGTGCATTTTGTGCATTTTGTGGAATTTGTTATGATTGATTACTTCTGGGGTAAGATGACTGATTTTTGCTAACTTGTAATTTTAGACTGTTAAGTTCTTTCATTACAATAGCTAAGGAAGGATTATCTTTAATTTTTACACTCTTTAGTTTACCAGCAGGATCTGAGTGAACTTTTGAAGCTAAAGAGCTTTTGTTACCCTTAGCAAGAGCTGATGATGGTTCATTTATTATGACACCTTTTAAAGCTTCAGCTTTGAGTGTAGATTTTGACTTCAAAATTGATTTGATAGTCTTTGGTCCAGAAATAGGTTCAACACCTTCCAACTTCTTCAGTGGAGTAAGAGGGGTGCTATAGACTAAAGATTCATCTGCTGAATCATAATCAGTCATTGAAGAGTCAGTAAAGGCAACTAAAGGACCGGTTGTGTTTCTTTACGACTCAGCTAGGAGTATCTATTAGGAATTATGTAATTCAGACTTAATACTGGTAGTATTAATAGTTAAGTCTGGTAGTATAGTTAGTTCTGTCAGTATTAAGATGTTAATACTGGTTATGAGTTAGTACTGGTAATGTAATAGTTAAGTCTGCTTATGCAGAATAGTAGTTTGAGATAGAGATATGCATGAGCTATTTTAGGAATAGATATGCATGAGTTGTCTACACGTTTTATAAGCCCATTAGGGTTTCCTTGGTGTATAAAAGGAACCCTACGTCATAGTTAGAGGTAGACCAAAAAATATTAGTTTTATAGTTAGCAAATCTGTAACCCTTAGCAGATTAATAGAAAGTAAAGATCTGTTTATGCTCATTGTTCTTCTTAGCAAATATAGTTAGTTTCTGCATAACTATTATTTGTTCACAGTCAAGTGTTTCTCTCATAGTCAGTTTGTATTTATACAAGTTGGCTATCACCCTAAACAGGCTGTAAAGATCTATTCATTAGGATGAACAAGTGGTATCAGAGCTTGTTGAGAAACTTTGACTAAGAAGAAACAAAACAGATATTTTACATACCTTCATTTCTCAGATCTATTCAATGGCAGGAGGAGCAGGAGGAGCAGATGATCAAGAAAACCCTGATAATAACCAAAATCCACCAAATTCACCAATACAAACTCCACAAGCCCATCATTATGTGTCATCAATGAAACTCCCAACTCTCAAAAAGGGTGACAATTATGATATATGGGCTATGAAAATGGAACATTATATCACCCATACAGACTATCCTTTATGGCAAATCATACTAAATGGTAATAGTCCTAAAAAGATCTCAACAGATACAAATGGAATAATAAGGGTATTACCTCCCAAATCTGCTGAAGACTTTTTGGCAATAAAAAGAGAAAGGAAAGCCATGACTACTTTGCTTATGGCTTTACCAGAAGATCATTTGTATGGATTTCACAATATATCTGATGCTAAAGAAATGTGGGATGCTATTAAAAGCAGGTTTTGTGGCAATGCTGAATCAAAGAAGATGCAAATATACATTATGAAACAGGAATTTGAAAGCTTTTCTGTATCTAACTCAGAAGGGTTGCATAAAGGTTATGACAGGTTTCAGAAACTTCTAAGTCAACAGGAGGTTCATGGAGCAGGTGTTTTCGGAGAAGATGCTAATTTGAAGTTCCTTAGGGCACTACCTTCTTCCTGGTCCTAAGTGTCCTTAATCATGAGGACAAGAACAGGATTAGATACTCTGAGTTTTGATGATCTCTACAACAACCTTGGAGTTTTTGAGTCTGATGTTAAAGGCTCTGGTGGATCATCTTCTAGTGCACATAATGTAGCATTTGTTGGTTCTGAATGCACTACAAGTACTAATGAAGTCAGTACTGCTTATGGTTCCTCTACTTCTTCTGGTCAACATACTCATAAAGAAAGCTCCTCTTCATATATGGATGAAGTTATGCACTCGTTCTTTGCTAATCAATTAGATCCTACAGAAGTAAGTTATGAGGATCTTACTCAGGTTGATAAGCATGACTTAGAAGAGATGGACTTGAAATGGCAGATGGCCATGCTTTCCATGAGAGTGAACAAGTTCTACAAAAAGACAAGGATGAGGCTCAAGTTCAATGAAAAGGAACCAGCTGGTTTTGACAAGAGTAAGGTTGAGTGCTTCAAGTGTCACAAGATGGGGCACTTTGCAAGGGGATGCAAATCAAAGGGAACTCAAGATAGCAAGAGGAGAGATGCATGTATAATGCATACAAAGCAAAGGAAGGTGGAAAGAAACAAGCTAAAACTAAAGCTTTGGCTATTGTGGATGGTGAAAGTATTGACTGGAATGATCATGCTGAAGATGATGCAGATGATTGTGCTTTTACTACTCAGGTTAAAGAGAATTTTGATGACTTTGCTTTGATGGCTTTCACTTCAGACAATGAGGAAAATCCACCATTAAATTTAGAAGATGAAGGCATTGTTGATAGTGGATGTTCCAGGCACATGACAGGGAACAAGGAGCATCTAGATGAATATCAAGATATAAAAGGTGGCCTTGTTACTTTTGGAGGTAGTAAAGGTAGAATTATAGGCAAAGGTAAAATTAGAACAGGAAAGTTAGATTTTGAGAATGTGTACTTTGTAAAAGAATTAGGTCATTTCAATCTCTTTTCTGTATCACAAATTTGTGATAAAAGGAATAGGGTTTTCTTTACTGAATCTGAATGTCTTGTCCTTTCTCCTGATTTCAAGATGCCTGATGAAAGTCAAGTACTTCTTAAAATCCCCAGAAAGCAAAATATGTACAACTATAATTTAGGGAACCTTGCTCCTAAAAGAGATTTGGCATGTTTAGTTGCAAAGGCCATAATTAATGAATCTAACAAATGGCATAGGATGTTGGGTCATGTAAACTTCAAAAATTTAAATTAACTTGTGAAGGAAAACCTAGTTAGAGGTTTACCATCAAATTTTTTTCAAAATGACCACACTTGTGTTGCTTGTCAGAAAAGAAAGCAACATAAGGCTTCCTGTAAGGCCAAGACAGTGAGCTCTATCAGTCAGCCCTTACAGATATTACATACTAATTTATTTGGACCTATATCTGTAAGGAGTATTAACCATAAACACGATTGCTTAGTTATCACTGATGATTTTAGCAGATTTAGTTGGGTTTTCTTTTTGGGAACTAAAGATGAAACCAGTGGGATCCTTCAGGATTTTATAACACAAATTGAAAACCAATTGGACAAAAGGGTTAAAGTTATTAGATGTGATAATGGGACATAATTCAAGAATAGGGACATTTTTAAATTTTGTGGGTCTAAGGGAATCAAGAGGGAATATAGTAATGCCAGAACTCCACAACAAAATGGAGTTGCTGAGAGAAAGAACATGACCCTTATTGATGCTGCTAGAACTATGCTAGCAGACTCACTTTTATCTAATACATTTTGGGCTGAAGCAGTCAATACTGCTTGTTATGTCCTTAATAGGGTTTTAGTGACCAAGCCTCAAAACAAGACACCTTATGAACTTTTGACTGGTAAGATACCAATCATAAGCTATATAAGACCTTTTGGGTGCCATGTGATCATCTTGAATACCATAGACCACTTAGGCAAGTTTGATGGGAAAGCTGATGAAGGCTTTTTGGTTGGGTATTCCCTAAGTAGTAAGGCTTTTAGGGTGTATAACCTTGTAACCAAAAAAGTTGAAGAGAACCTGCATGTGAATTTCTTAGAAAATAAACCAATTATTGTAGAAAAAGGACCAGAGTGACTTTTTGACATTGATTATCTAATAGGCTCTATGAATTATCATCCTGTTAGGACAGAGAATCAAGCTAACCATACTGCAGGTCCACAAGAAGTATCTAATAGCAATGCAGGTACATAAGATAATGATGATGCAGCTCATTCTGATAATGAAGCTGATCAAGAGTACTTAGTATTGCCATTTTACACTTCAATCTCTTCAGACCTTAAGAGCTTAGAACTCAAGAATGGAGGTGATAAGCCTAAGGAGAATACTGGTTCCAAGACTAATAAAGAACTAGTTGATGATGCAGATAAAGATTTCATGGATGAACTTGCAAAACTTCAGCTGCAAGAACAAGAGGTTAGAGATGTAGCTGATCTGCTTGAAAGTATATTTACTAGAAGTACTGAGGAGTTACTTGTTCAGGAAGCAGTTGCTAACACTAGCAGTACTACCAGAGTTAATCCTGGTAGTACACCAGTTAATTCTGCTAGTACTTCAGTTCCTTTTACTGCTGCTGGACCTTCTTTGTCTTATCCAAATATCTCAAATTTTTATCAAAATGATTCTTAAATCCCTAATCTTGAGGATATTTATGGAGTTCCAAATATTGTCATCTTCACTAGTGCATCCTATGATGATGAGGGTGTAGTAGCTGACTTTACTATTCTAGACTCAACAGTGAATGTCAGTCCTATTCCCACAAAAAGGATTCACTCTATTCATCCTCAAAATCAGATTATTGGAGATCCAAAGTCATCAGTTCAGACAAGAAGCAAAGTGAAGAAAAGTTCTGGAGCCCATGCTTTCATAAGCTACATACAGAATTAACAGAGAAATAATCACAAGGACTTCCATCATTGTTTGTTTGCTTGCTTCTTGTCACAGATTGAACCCAAAAAGATTTCTCAGGCTCTTGAAGAAGAAAGTTGGGTAGATGCTATGCAAGAGGAACTCTTGCAGTTTGAGCTACAGAAAGTTTGGATTCTTATAGACTTGCCTTTTGGAAAGAAGGCAATTGGGACTAAATGGGTCTATAGGAATAAGAAAGATAACAGAGGGATAGTAGTTAGAAATAAAACCAGACTAGTAGCCCTGGGTCATAAATAAGAAGAAGGTATAGATTATGATGATGTATTTGCTCCTGTGGCTAGGATTGAAGCCATCAGGATCTTCTTAGCATTTGCTTCTTATATGGGATTCATGGTGTATCAAATAGATGTGAAGAGTGCCTTTTTGTATGGCAAAATTAATTAGGAGGTGTATGTGAAACAACCTCTAGGTTTTAAAGATCCAAAGTTCCCCAAAAAGGTGTACAAAGTTGTGAAAGCCTTGTATGGTTTACACTAGGCCTCTAGAGCTTGGTATGCTACTTTGTCTTTGTTTCCTGAAGAATGGATACAGAAGGGGAACCATAGACAAGACTTTATTCCTAAAGAAAGACAAGAAGGATATCATCCTTGTTCAAGTGTATGTGGATGACATCATTTTTGGCTCTACTAGAAAGTCTTGGTGTGATGAATTTGAGGCACTTATGAAGAGTGAATTCCAGATGAGCTCTATGCATATAATGGGCTCATCATGGGTTATCGCTACTTAGGCAATACACGTAATACAATATAAAATATTCACTCGTGTTAACAATTTATAAAAAACAAAGCTTGTTTTTCCACCCAAAGTTATTAACTCATTGAAATCGTAAAAATAATGGGGCTATGAACTCACCTCAAAGTACTGATTATCTATATAACAGATAGCGTCACAAAAAAGATCGAATGCAACTAATTTAACATTGGTCGTATAAGCATAATCGCTTTGATTAACTAAATCAAATATACATATCTATGTGTACTTCACCATCTTTCGTAGTTGTGGAAAACTTATTTATAAATTGTAAAAACATTTATAAATATCATCTTAGTAAATATGGCATAACTTTCGCGTTTCAAGTCCGTTTCTCGCGTTTCTTATGTCCACATTTTCGTATTAAGACGACGTATCAAATTATGACATTTTTGGTATTTCATGTCCTCTGATGAACAGTGTTTTTACTGTTCATTACATTATAATAGTTCATTTTTATAAACTTAAATTATACGTAACACTAGTTAACGTCGTTTTTCTTTTTATTCGTTATAGCTCCTTTTTAGCGTTCTTCGTGCACGTCCTCGTAATTGAAAGTTCTATCAAAATATAACATTTTAAAATTTTTATATCTATTATGAATAGTGTTTTTACTGTTCATAGTTTAAAAAATTATTTTTATAAACTTTTAATTAACAGTATAGACACCGTGAAATTTCATAAAAATAAACCTTTTTTTTCTCGTTTTTATTGAAAAATTACGATTCTTATCATGTTGGAATCCTAAAAATGTGTGTGATTAAATAAAAATGTCCAACCTTCTGTTTGTATAGATTTTATAACTTGTTTTTATAAAATTTATTTTATAAACCCGTTTAATTAGCGTATAACTCATAATTAGCGTATCTTTTTCGTTATTAATCCGTTTTTCGAGTTTTTTATCTTTTTGGAATCGTCATGAGACGTATTATCTTTTCAAAAACATCTAAACTCTCGGTTTGGTTTCGAAAAAACCCAACAGCCCCTTAAAGATCTATATGTATACTTATATATAAGCCCATTTTTTCATGTACTTTTAATCTTGTAATATTTTATACATGTCGTACACCTACACTTGATACATATGTCATATATATAATAAAGTCCATAGTCCATATTTTGTCCATGAGGTACTTGATAACATGATTATCATAGTCATTAACATCACATGAATACATATCTATCCTTTAAACAATTTTATAACCCTATTTGTTCATACAAACAGTTTTACACTTTACATCATGGTAATCAATTCTTTTTACCCATTGTAACTTGATATTATCAACATTCATAAAAACTATATAAAAGGTTACAAAATGATTATAATGTTAAAAAAAACTCTTTTTACTTGATTAAAAAACATCATTATGGTGTTTCATCTTCATAACATCATTTATTAACATTTACTATGTATATGAAAAGTTAATGGCTTTAGATAACCTTAGAAAGTTGAATGTGAGACGAGTTATTAGTGCGCTATATCCCTTGTTTTAAGACTTTAAACTCATGCTTCTATCCATGATCTACCCGAGTTTTCCAATTTTAATACATAAACGTCCTTTTCTTGATACAAATCACTTGCTTATGGTTATACCATAGGCTTGGCTAACATACTGAGTATTGTCTTAGAATAGGATGTGTTATGGATTGTATTAGGTTGTAGAAAATTTGGTATGGATTTGGTAATAGAGGTGTTTGATGCCGTGAGCTCAAAGGAGAGAAAGGGAAGAGTTATGATCTTTTTTTTTCTAAGTGTTATGTGTTATGTTTTTCTATCTCTTGTATTGTATAAGTAATACATGTGTAGGACTAGTCAAGGAGACATAGGGAGGGTCTTAAGGAAGTCCTAGTCTTGGTCTTTGGTCAAAACTTGGAGACTAAGGGTTGAATGTTCCCTAAATCAGACATAATCTCATGAAAATAAGGAGATGTGTTCTCTATGATATTTTCTTTGCATTTTTAAGTCCAAATCAGGCTATGAAATGCTATGTTTGATATATTTTTGTAATTTTTATGTATTAGGTTATAAAATGTGGGTATTTGTTGAAAGCGTAGGAAATGTTTGGTGGTTACGGGTATGCTAATGTATTTTATCGCGACTCGTACACACTTTACGTATAACAATAAAAATAAAATAAACAAAGAACATAATATTCTCAATATATAATTATTTAAATACTTGATTGATGTAAACATTTAATTGTTTGATGCCCGTTTACATTGAACGATAATTTTTGGCGTACACGATTTAACTTAACGTTTACGGTTTAAAAGCAACCGCGTACAATACTAAAAGTACATAATGAATTTTATTGTCACGTCATGAGCATAAAACACAGGGTGTTTTGATCTCCCTTAGTTGGAGCCTTGTCCTCATGGCTTAAGACACGGCACTTGACGACGACGCGGTCTTTGCGAAGAGGTGTGGGTATTTCTTCTGGAATTGATCCTCGCATTTCCACGTAAACTCAGGACCTCGCTTGGAGTTCCATCAGAACTTGACTAATGGGATTTGGCTTCGCTTCAACCGTTTAACTTCACGATCCATGATTTCCCCCTGGCTCTCGATGAAATGTAGCCTGTTATCAAAATGAAGTCCATCCAATGGAACGACTAAGGGTTCATCAGCATGACACTTCTTTAAGTTAGACACGTGAAACGTATTATGAACTCTGCTCAGCTCCTCAGGAAGCTCGAGCTTATAAGCAACCTGTCCAACCTTTTCTAACACCTTGAAAGGTCCAAACTTACATGAGGTTTAACTTCCCCTGTTTCCAACATGTAAACGTCCCCTTTCCAAGGCGAAACTTTATGCATTATACCTTATCCACGACTGGAATTCCATCGTTTAAGCTTTCAGATCGGGAGTAACCTCTTCTGTACGATCATGAGGGGCTTGTTTCCCTTTTGCTTGATTCTGGCGGTGCGGATGATTTTCTTCAGTGGTCTCTTGAATTAGTACTATAACGAGGATCTTTGGGCTTCTCAACTCGGTCTAACAAAACAGGTGAACGGACACTTTCGACCCATAATGCTTCGAATGGTGCGGGGCATTGATGCTAGCGTGATAGCATCATTGTTATATGAGAACTCGACTAAAGGGCTATATGGTTAACCAACCCTTTCCAAACGTCGATTCGCACATGCACGTAGAATATCCTCAAAAAGTTTGAATGGTCTCTCGCTTTGCCGTCTGTTTGTTGAGGGTACGCAATACTCATTTCCAAGTTAGTACCCAAAGCTTTCTGAAGTGACCTTCATGAAATTGGGATGCAAAACTGGGTCGCGATCACAATTGATTGAAACAGGTTTTCCATGCCGCGTGTACAACCCTTCCTTTAGGTTTGTTCTTGAAGTTTTACATTGGATCAGTCTCTTCATCCTGTGTGAAGATAGCAGACTTAGTGATGTCGGTCAACAATCACCAAATGGTGTCGTAGCCTGGCAACGTCTTAGGTACGCTCTCATGACCATAATCCTTAGTGATGTGGTCCACTTCAATTCAGGTATCTGGGGTTGTACCAACATTCATGACTGGCCTTTGATGTTCGGCCTTGACCTTTAACACATGTCAAATCATTGCTAAAATAGGTGGTGGATGTTTTCCATTCTATATTTGGGCACCAATTATAAGCTTTTTCATGTATTGGTCACTATTGTCAGCAACCGGATGTATAGAGTATTTTGATTTGTGGGCGTCGTGATGATCTTAGTCCGGCAAATCAACTTAGCAAGGTATCCAACTCCTGCATTGTGGATCAGGCGTTCCATCCGCCACGGGGTTCTAACTTTTAGTCCTAATGGCCTCTGGATTTTTAGCGTTTGTCAACCAACATTCTCCGAAACATCTTCATTCTTGATGTTCTCTGGTTTCCGTGCTTCAGTTGAGCATTCAAGATTTGTTTGGGAAGATCCAAACCAATAGTCATGACTAAGGATCGAACTCTTAATGGTGGTTCTCGTTCTTTCCCCCCCCCCCCCCCTGCTCAAAGCATCAAACAAGCATTGGCCTTTCCCCGGGTGATAACGAATATCGCAATCGTATAATCACTAAGTAACTCTACCAGTTGCGTTGTTCAATGTGTTGTTCCTTAGATTTAAGAAATGTGTTGTAAGCTCTTATGCTCAGTGAACCTGTACACTTGGTTCCATAAAGATTTAATGTCCTCTAAATTTTGAGGATGCCGAACACTACTGCTCCAAGTTCCAAATCATGAGTCGTATAGTTCTTTTCATGAATTTTCAACTGGCGTGATGCGAAAGAAATCACCTTTTCTCTTTGCATCAACACAGCGCCCAAACCCTTCTTTGAAGTGTCGCAGTATGCGATGAAATCTTCGCTTCCCTCAGGTAAGGCAAGGATTGGTGCACTGCATAATTTCTGCTTCAACAGTTGAAAAGCTGCTTCTTGTTTATCACCCCAAACAAACTTGACCTTCTTTTGAGTAAGCTTGGTCATTGGTTTGGCGATCTTCGAAAACCCTTCAATGAATCTTCGATAATACCCAGCAAGACCTAAAAATTGATGAATCTCCGTTGGTGACTTAGGAGATGCCCAATCTTTAACGGATTCAATCTTGACTGGATCCACATGAATGCCTTGACTATCAATCACGTACCGAGGAACTGTACTTTGGGAATCCAAAATTCACATTTGGAAAATTTGGCATACAACTCCTCTTTCTTAAGAATACTCTAATGATTAGTTAAGGTTGCTCTTCGGTGTTCTTGCTTGTTCTTCGATATACCAGAATATCGTCAATAAAGAACCAAATCACGTATTTATCCTAATATGGTTTGCACAACCGATTCATAATCGTCCATGAATATGCAGGGTGGTTTGTCAAACCAAACGGCATAAACTTGAAATTCGTTCATGGGCGTACGGCGTTCTAAAACCCCCCCGCAGTCTTCGAATGTCCTCTTCCGAACCCTCAGTGGTGATAACCTGACCTTAGGGCGGGTCTTTGAGTAGACACTCGACCCTTAAAGATGATCAAATAGATCATTAATTATGGGGAGTGGATGAACAGTTTTTCACTGTAGTTTGTTTAATTATGATAGTCAATGACACAACGGATTGATCCATCCTTCTATTGAACAAACAAGACCGGAGGCTTCCCCAGGATGAGGCTAAACTAGGTCTTATAAAGTCCTTTGTCGGACAGCTTTTCTGACTGCTCGATAACTCTCATTTTGGAAGGCGCCATTCGTCTAAAGGTGCCCGTGACTTTCACGGTGCTATCACCAGGTACCAAATAATTTGAAAATCCACTTGATGGTCGGAGGAAGACCGACAAGTCCTCTGGAAATACCTTTAGGAAAGTCTGAAAACTATTGGACGTCCTCAAGTAGATTCTTCTCCGACTTTTCGTCAAACCTCCGTGGCTGTGACATGTGCAAATAAAGATAGGATATCCTTTTTGCATGCTTCTTCCTGCGTTTTAGTCCACACGAAATGATGTTTAGTTTTTCAATCGGTGTCAAATTTTACCTGGTTTCAATACCATCAAGTGTTTGATTGTAGGTTGTAATTTCCCCTTATGGGGATGGCGACGTCTTCTTCGGCACACACAATGTAGCTCTGGTACTGCGGCCAACCATTCAATTCACGATTTTAGCATCAATAAATATCAAGGTCTACAAGGCATTACTGTTTATGTTAATGAGTGATTTAGTTAATTCTCTAATGGACGAGCAAATTCATATGCGATATTGTCATAAGGGCGACTAGTATGTGTTCTGGTTCTCGCTTAGGATTTGGTATAAGTTGATGCTAACTGTATAGTAAGACACGGAGTGAAGGTCTGCTTAGTTGATATGGTTACTATTTCGATTTCCAATAAGTAAAAGCTTTCTATTAATACAGCACTACAACATTTGATATAAGTAGAATATTGTTTCCTTATTATGGAGGTTTTTAGAGTGATACTTCTGACACGGCATGGTACATTCCTGAATTATACATAGTTGATCAGGCCTTGTATAATTGGGATACGTGCATTGTCATTTTCGTCAAAAATAGCGTTATAATTTCTGATATTAGTAAGAGTAGTTTTGTAAGAGTAAATAAGGACCCTAGTTAATATTGAGTGAATTCTTACATAATACGATAATTTGATAGATAATTTGAAATCATCTGTACAACTGAAATATTTTAAGGGGAAATAACAACGGAGATACATCCTAAGGAGATTAAAGTCTAGTTGTTTCAACTTAGGATTTATTAGCAAAGCGAGACTACTTTCTCTTTTAAGCTTTGATTCATCTTATATGTTGTTAGGGTCTTGATCGGGTTTCCCCTTTCTCTTAAGGCATGCACGCTTCCCGTTGCTTCCAACACTCAGTTTGGTTCTTTCATGGTTTGTTATTTTAAATTACGGGCTATCACTCCTGCAGTGCCTTTGATTCCAACATTCAAAGCAATAGACCTTGGATAGTATTAGCACACTCGCTGGGCTTACAACGCGGCTCAATTTACTCAACACACATACCGATCCTGATTAACTGTTGTCCATAATTTCTTGAAAATCACAGGGATCCAAACATGTATATGATGGTTCATCCACAGGACATTATCAGGACACTCTGTGCATCCCACATATATGGTAAGGTGGGACCACGTTTATGCTGAATATAAGAAAAACGGAATATATAATCACCATAATTCAATAGCATGATCATAACAACAGAGTAGGTTAACTACTTTATACATCATTTGTACATAAGTAAAAAGAGTACAAGCTTTTTATTAACACTACCAACTGAGTATTACTCACAGGCATTAGTGGGATATAATACAAAACAGGCTACACTGAACAATCTATTTATCTATGGGCCAGGGTGCCTCTCAAGATTCTAGATGATAGCCTCTGTTGTTATATTTAAAGTGTCTTATATTTTTGGTGATGATAAAGGTAGTGCAGCAGCAACTCAGTAATGCATGCCTCAGTAGATGGTGATCATGGAGTATGGTATTAAATAGGAGACATCCGTACTGCACGGGATTTGGTCTCAAAAGACAAGATGATATGGTGTGGAGAGGTGGGTGGTGTAGAAGCAGACTTATCAGTCTCAAATGCCTCTGTATTCTCAGCTTGAGGGGACAGGATCATCTGTAGGTACCGCAGAAGGGTCTGACAAAAGCTAGGTGATCTACCTCCTTCCTTGTTCCTCCCTATTCACTTTTCAATTCATCTTCTTATCATTGTACATCATCAGATGGATCTTTTCATAATATTTGTTGATCCGTCGACAGGTGTCAGCAGGATACTCCTTAGGAGTCATCTTAATCCCTATTTCGGATCGGATTCAGCAATGTAGCCTGGTGATAGGGCTATAGATGAGGCTTCAGCAAATAGAGGTTGATCCTTAATCTGGTCCTCTTACCTCCTCATCAGAATGCTCTCTTGGAATCTCATGGCTAGAAATTTAATATAAACAGACGTGTGGTAACGTCGATACAGAAAACGATTAACTGCTTGCAACGAGCAAAACTTAACTTATTATAAAATTTTTTATTTAAGGGCTGGTATGGTAAATACGAGTATGCACTTTGACATAAATGAATGATTGGTAAGGTATAGTTTTTGTTAGCTTAAGTTCAGGTAGAGCTTAGGACACTGCGAGCTTTTCGTAATACACCACAAATTCGACATGCTATAACGTTCGTTCCCGGTGATAGCTAATCACCCGAACGGGGAGGTCAATCCCAAATAGATCTATTCATAACATTCGCGCTCACATAATGTAATTCACAACTACATCTATGCAATTGACAGTTCATGATAATGGGCTCAACTTGGGTTATCGCTACTTAGGCAAACACGTAATCAATATAAAATATACACTTGCATCCAATTTATAAAACAAAGCATGTTTCCACCCCAAAGTTATAAATCATTGAAATCGTAAAAATGTGAGGCTATAAACTCTAAGAGGTCATGTAGTGACGTATGAGGAGCTAGGACACTTTAAATCGTAAATCCAACAACTCGTCGATATGCCACCCCGAAGAGGCCTCATTATGAAACTCCCTAGTAATATAGTACTTTGATAACCACATATAATTCTATATAGCTTCATCACCGTCTATTTTAGAAATCGTTGTTATAGAGTAAAAACGTTTATAATTATCGTTTTAGTAAAACTAACATAACTTTCCCGTTTTAAACCCGTTTCTCGCGTTTCTTACGTCCACGTCTTCGTATTAAGACGACGTATCAAAATATGACATTTTTGGTATTTCATGTCCTCTGATGAACAGTGATTTTACTGTTCATACCAGTTATAAATTCATTTTTATAACTTAAATTAACGTAACACTCGTAAACGTCGTATTTTATTCGTTATAGCTCCGTTTTTAGCGATTCTTTCGAGCGCGTCCTCGTAATTAAAAGTTCTATCAAAATATAACATTTAAAAAAATTATATCTGTTACAAATAGTGTTTTTACTGTTCATAGTTTATAAAATTATTTTTATAAACTTTTAATTACCGAATACCCGCGAAATTCATAACTTTCTCGTTTTTAATTGAAAAATTACGATTCTTATCATGTTGGAATCCTAAAAATGTGTGTGATTAAATAAAAATGTCCAACCTTCTGTTTGTATAGATTTTATAACTTGTTTTTATAAAATTTATTTTATAAACCCGTTTAATTAGCGTATAACTCATAATTAGCGTATCTTTTTCATTATTAATCCGTTTTTCGAGTTTCTTATCTTTTTGGAATCGTCATGAGACGTATTATCTTTTCAAAACATCAAACTCTCTGTTTGGAATTCGAAACCAACAGCCCCCTTAAATATCAATATGTATACTTATATATAAGGCTTATTTCATGTACTTTCTAATCTTGTAAATTTACCACAAGTCTTCCACCTCACTTGATATCATATGTCATATATATAATAAAGTCCAAAGTCCATATTTAGTCCATGAGATCACATGATAACAAGATTATCAAGTCATTAACATCACATGAAAACAATAACTTTCCTTAAACACTTTTAAAACCCTAATTTGTTCATAAACATTTTTACACTTTACCATCATGGTACATCACTTATATACCCATTTTAACATGATATTATCAACATCATAACATATATAAAAGTGTACAAAATGATTATCACAAGTAAAAACTCTTTTTACATGATTAAAAACATCCTAATGGTGATTTCACTACATAACATCATATATACATATAACCATGAAAATGAAAAGTTAAAGGCTTTAGATAACCTTAGAAAGATGATATGTGATGATGAGTTATAAGTGCTAAACCCTTGTTTAGACTTTAAACTCAAGCTTCTAACCAAGAAAACCCTAGTTTTCCAATTATAAACCCTAGCTTCCTTTTCTTGATAAATACTTGCAAATGGTTAACCAAGGCTTGCAAACACCTTAGTATATCTTAGGAAGGATGTGTAATGGCTTGTATAGGTTGTAGAAAATTTGGTATGGATTTGGTAATAGGGGTGTTTGATGCCGTGAGCTCAAAGGAGAGAAAGGGAAGAGTTTTGATCTTTTTTTTAAGTGTTATGTGTTATGTTTTTTTTCTATCTCTTGCATTGTATAAGTAATACATGTGTAGGACTAGTCAAGGAGACATAGGGAGGGTCTTAAGGAAGTCCTAGTCTTGGTCTTTGGTCAAAACTTGGAGACTAAGGGTTGAATGTTCCCTAAATGAGACATAATCTCATGAAAATAAGGAGATGTGTTCTCTATGATATTTTCTTTGCATTTTTGAGTCCAAATCCGGCTATGAATGCATATGTATGATATATTTTTGTAATTTTTATGTATTGGGTATAAATGTGGGTATTTGTTGAAGCGTAGAAAAGTTTTGGTGGTTCCGGGTATGCCTAAACGTATTTTATCGTGAAACGTACACACTTTACGTAACCGATAAAAATAAAATAAACAAAGACCATAATTATTCTCAAAATAATTATTTAATACTTGATTGATGTAAACATTTAATCGTTTGATGCCCGTTTACATTGAACGCTAATTTTTAGCTTACGCGATTTTACTTAATACATGAAATTACAAGCAAACGCGTACGACACTAAAAATAAATAGTATATTTATCGACGTCGTCAATGACTTGAAAACACGGGGTATTATATTTTCAATTCACACCTCGTTGGGAAACGACTCAGGAGGTTTTTTTAGGGTTTTGCTTTGGATAAAAGTGATGTCTCTTTAAAAGCCTTTCGAAATACGTATACTATTATTGATATATAATTAACCCTAAAAAGTTGGTTATCAATTTTTGGCGCCGTTGCCGGGGAGGTCGTGAGACGATTATCGTGTTTCGTTTGAAGATTAGTTTTTGAATATATTTTCTTATTATTAAAAAAATTAAAAAATACCAACAATACTTTTCCTAAAGTATTGAAAGTACCTAAAAATTAAAAAACCAACAAAACAAATCGTGTTGTTAATCGTTATAATCGGCTCACCTTTGAATTACAAACTATAAGGAGGGTATAAGGCGGGCGTGATCCAAGGAACATCGCCCAAAAGATAAAGAACACATTTATAAACCGCTTACGGCGTGCTAATTCCTTACCGTCTCTTGAGCGTTAAGTTTAAAGAGAGCTAGCCGTGGTACTTTTAACATCCGGGGTTACCAAAAATATAGGTGTTGTTCTTGTATTTAGATGCATGCGCACGTAAAAATCGCGGTCTACTCTTCGAATCTAGGTGGTGAATCTCTCCTAACCGAACTACTTCAAATCCGAAATGTCGTAACCATAGACGCTTCAAAGCAACCCATTTTCTCTTGAAAGAATCTCCCGTAGATACATGGCGATCAACGACTATGGAGGAATTGCTCCGTAGCAACCCACTGCGGGTTAAGCATTAGGCAATTGGGTTATGCGGAGGCAATCATGGTTCCTTCAATTCTTGCTGAGCATTCCGAGCTTAAGCATAGTCTCATTAATATGATAACTTCGGACCAATTCTTTGGACTTGAGAAAGACAATCCTCAGATCACATTCGTTGGTTTTACAAAATAACTTACACCATCAAATACAAAGATGTGTCGAACTCGACAATTAAGCTTATGCTTTTTCCTTTCTCTCTTACGGGGGCAGCCTGTCATTGGCTTGAAAAAGATCCCCCCCCCCCGTTCTATTACCACTTGGGAGGATCTTATGTCCAAATTCATTAACGAATTATTTCCTCCCTCAAGAATGACAAATCTCTGAAATGAGATTTCCAACTTTCAACAAAAGTTTGATGAGTCTTTTCATGAGGCATGGGACTGTTACAAAGATCTCCTTCGTGCATGCCATCATCATGGTTTTACCGAATTGCACCAACTTGATACCTTCTACAATGCCTTAAACCTAACCGACCAAGATTCTTTGAATTCTGCCACCGGTAGCAATCTCTTGGAAAGACGAACTCAAGATGTGTTGAGGATTATCGAAAACAAATCCAAGGTCCGCAATTCACAAAACAAATTGATTGTTTCTCAAGTGAAATCAAGTTATGTTAATTCTTCTTCTTCCTCTGATATAGCCAAACTTACTCATGCAGTAAATCAGTAAACGAGTGCTGTGACTACTGCTATGACGGCTATTCTCAAACAATTCCAAGCAACCCCACCTCCAGCTTCTGTAAAAGCCATTGAGGAAATTTGTGTTACTTGCGGTGGTGCTCATCCTTATTATCAATGTCTCACCGCCGATGGCAACACTTTCTTAGAATTTCGGGATAATATTCAAGGATACGTTGTAGCAGCCGCGGGTAACTACAATCAGGGTAATTCTGGTTATCGTCCTCTAGGTGTGGCTAATCAAACTAGACCACCAGGTTTTGCTCAACCAAACGTGCAAAATAATCAAAACCGGATTAGCCAACCTCAAGGATATAATCGAGGAAACAATTTCAATTACACTTGTGTTTCCGTCCAGATAGTGCCTCTCAAATCTTGAGACGAACACTACGCTACAAGTTCCAAAAATCATGCGACGAATAAGTTTCTTCTCATTGAAATATCAACTGGCGTGATGCATAAGAACATCACCTTTCTCTTTGCATCAACACACGCCCAAAACCTTTCTTTTGGAAGCGTCACCGTTATGGCGATGAACTCTTTTCGCTTCCCTCGGTAAGGCAAGGATTGGTGCACTGCACAATTTCTGCTTCAATAGTTGAGAAGCTGCTTCTTGTTTATCACCCCACTCAAACTTACGCATTTTCTGGTGAGCTTGTTATGAGGTTTTGTGCGATCTCGAAAACCCTTCAATAATCATTCGATAATACCCCATGCAAGACCTAAAAATTAGCGAATCTCTGTTGGAGTCTTAGGAGATGTCCAATCTTTGATGGATTCATCATGCTGGATCACATTAAATTCCTTCCTCTATCAATTATGTGACCGTGGATACTGTACTTTAAGGATATCAAAATTCACACTTGGAAAAATTTGGCATACAACTATACTACCTCTTTCTTAACAACGCTAAATAGCTTAAGGTGCTCTTCGTGTTCTTGCTGTTCTTTCAAATATATCAGAATATCGTCAATAAAGACAATCACGAATTTATCCAGATATGGTTTGCACATCTGATTTAACCTCCTTTGCAGTGACATGTGCCAAAAAGATAGAAAATCCTTTTTCCATGTACTTCTGCGTTTTAGTGCACGAAATGATGTTTAATCGTGTCACATTTCCATGGTTACTTCCGTCACTGTGTATGATTAAGATTTCATTTCTCCGGGGGATACGAACAATCTTCTCGGCACACACAATGACCGCTTGGTACTTCGCCAACCAATCCATAACGATTATAGCATCGAAACTACCAAGTTCTACAGGCATTAAGTTTATGTTGAATGGGTGATTTAGTAAATTCTCTAATGGCGAGCAAATTCGATAGCGAAATTGTCTTAGGGCGACTAGTAATGTGTCTTGGCTTCTCGGCTTAGGATTTGGTATAAGATGATGCCAACTTTATAGTAAGACGGAGTGAAGGTCTGCTTAGTTGATATGGTTACTAATTCGATTTCCAAGAGTAAACGCGTTCTATGAATACGCACACAAAACATGATATAAGTAGAAAATTGTTTCCTTACGAGGTTTTTAGAGTGACTACTCTCAGCACGGCATGGTACCTTCCTGAATTATACATAGTTGATCAGGCCATGTATAATTGAGGACTAACGATGCATTGCTCATTTTCGTCAAAATAGCGTTATAATTTCATGATATTCGTGAGAGTAGTTTGAAAGAGTAAATAAGGAACCTAAGTTAATATTGACGAAATTCTCATAATACGATAATTTGATAGATAATTCGAAATCATTCGTACAACTGAAATTTTAAGGGAAATACAACGAGAACTCCTAAGAAGATAAAGTCTAAGATAGTTTCAACTTAGGATTTATTAGGCAAAGTGAGACAACTTTCTCTTCTAAGCTTTGATCTCATCTTTAATGTTGTTAGGGTCTTGATCGGTTTCTCTTTCTCTTAAGGTATGCACCACTCCATGTGCTCCAGTACCTCCGATTTGGTTTTTATGACTTTGGTTCTTTCGCTCTGGGCAATCCCTCTTGTAGTGCCCTTGATTCCCACATTCATAGCAATTAACCTTCTGACTTGTCCTTGTGCCTCTTTGGTTGTTAGCAGTATTGTCATTTGTAGGTCTCCTACAGTTACGGACCATATGGCCCACTATGTTGCACCTGTTGCATTTGGGAGGACATGGACCATCATGATGATAGTTGCATTTAGGACACAACGGCTTGGACCCGTCGTAATATTTCTTCTCCCTGTGCCCTGCAGCGTAAGCTTTACCAGTATTTTGCCTCTTGTTCGGCTGTTGTTGGTTCTGATTGTTCTTGGAAGTGTTATTCAACTTCCTCTTGTTCTCAGCCTGGCGTTCGGAAAGAGTGCTGATCTTTTTGTCCACACGTTTCTGAAACTTCACTATTGGACACTTACTCTTGAAGTGTCTCAGACTTCCACACTTATAACAGGTGTGAGTTCGTTGATTCCTAGCAGCAGTAGGATTCCTACACTCCTGGGTCATGTGGCCAACCTTCTTGCAATTCTTGCCCTTTACAGTACATTGCCCATTGTGGTTACCTTCCCACTTTCTCTTGTTGTTAGCATTCTCTGCTAACTTGCATTCTTGTTGTTCGGTCTGGCTTATTGACTTACGGGCCATGTTGGTTTTCGTCTCATAAATGGCAATAGCCTCGATAGCATTAGCCACTCGCTGGGCTACAACCCGCTCAATTTCCTCAACACTCATCCCTTGATTAACAGTTGTCATTATTTCTTGAGAATCACAGGGATCCAAATGTATATGAAGTTTTATCCACAGGAAAATCATGACACTCCGTGATCCCAACATATATGTTATGCAGAGATATAAGATAACGGCAACCATGGCGTAAATAAATCCCCATCATACAGTAGCATGATCATAACCAACAGCGTAGGTTAATACTTAATACATCATTTACATGAGTAAAAGAGTACAAGCTTTTTATTAACACTACCAACCGAGTATTACTCAAGTTTAGTGGAATACAAAATAAGCTACACTGACAATCTATTTGTCCATGGCCAGGGTGCCTCTCAAGATTCTAGATGCTAGACTCTTATGTTATCTTTAAGTGACTCAACATTCTCTGGTGGTGGTGATGATGAAGGTAGTGCAGCAGCAACTCAGTAATGCATGCCTCAGTAGATGGTGATCGTGGAGTATGGTATTAAATAGACATCCGTACTGCACGGGATTTGGTCTCAAAAGACAAGATGATATGGTGTGGAGAGGTGGGTGGTGTAGAAGCAGACTTATCAGTCTCAAATGCCTCTGTATTCTCAGCTTGAGGGGACAGGATCATCTGTAGGTACAGTAGAAGGGTCGGCCGAAGCTAGGTGCTCCTCCTCCTCCTCGTCCTCCTCATCCTTCTCAACATCATCATCATCGTTGTCATCATCAGATGACTCATTATCATAATTGTCTCATCCGTCGGCAGGATGGTCAGCAGGATCCTCCTTATCCTCTTCCGGATCGGAGTCAGCAATGTAGCCTGGTGATAGGGCTGTAGGTGAGGCATCAGCAGATAGAGGCTGATCCTTTATTGGTCCCTCTATCTCCTCATCAGAAGCTCACTGGAATCTCCATGGCTCGGAATTAATATAAACAGACGTGTAGGTAACCGTCGATAATGAAAACATAACTGCTTGCAACGAGCAGAACTCAACTTATATAAATATATTATATAAGGCTGGTATGGTAAATATGAGTATGCACTTATGGCATAAATAAATGATGGTAAGGTATCATAGTTGATAGCTTAATGTTTAGGTAGCGCTTAGGACCTACGAGCTTATCGTACCACCTTGCCTAAAGAAATATTCCCCTATTTATATAAATAGCCCTTATATAAATAATTGTAGAGTTGTGCGAAAGAATGCAAACTCATCTTTGTATATATACAATATACCCTCATAGTAATATACGTACTATAATATAAACACGTATATCAATTATGAATGCATCTAGTCCCACTAATGCAATCAACTAGTATGTCATGTAAGCATCTAGTCCCACTAATGCAAACAACTAGTGTGTGTCCCATAAAAACCCTTTTTATGAATGCAATGTTTGAAAATGGTTATAGTCCAGCAAAAATATTTTGACCTGGTTCTCTATAACCTTGGCTCTTGATACCAATCTGTAACACCCCCAAATTGGGTCGCAGCGGAATAAGGGTCCGGGGCGTGTTACTTCATGATCAATAGCACAAGATATATATGAACGACACAAAAAGTCGTTTAAAATGATACATTGGATTTAATTGAAAGATTTAATACAAAAGCATATAGCTTTACTTGTTCATTGTTGAATATTACAAAAGTTGGAAATACATTTCCCAAAATATGATGCACCTAAACCTTTAAGCGTGCAATCCAAAATATAACCCAATGCATCCTTGGCATCCCATGCCTATTGATCTCCTGAAAACATTGCTTAAAAACGTCAACAAAAATGTTGGTGAATTCATAGGTTTTGAGTACAATCTTAATATGTAGGACCGCCAGACTCTTTAGTGATATGCAACACATGCAGATCTCACAAAAAATTAGATTACATTTTACACTAAGCTCATTGTCACTTGAAGCTCACGATCTTTCTGTGGGCAATATAAACTATATATTGCAATTTCTGCCCGCAATGATGTTTTAACCCGAAAACATCCCAAATTCAACATGCTATAACGTTCGTTCTCGGTGATAGCTAGTCACCCGAACGGGGAGGTCGCCTAAATTCGACATGCTATATCGTTCGTTCTCGGTGATAGCAAGTCACCCGAACGGGGAGGTCGTTTCCCGAATAGATCTATTAAATAACATTCGCGCTCACATAATGTAATTCCCAACTACATCTATGCAATTGACAGTTCATGATAAAGGGGCTCAACTTGGGTTATCGCTACTTAGGCAACATGTAATCAATACTTGCGTCCAATTTATAAAACAAAGCATGTTTCCACCCCATAATTATAAATCATTGAAATCGTAAAAATGTGGGGCTATGAACTCACCTTGAGTTCAGATAATCCAAATATCGCAGATAAAGCGTCACGTAAAAGATCGAATGCAACCTAAATTATCATAGGTCGTATAAGTACCGAGTACTTGAATATAATCTTATAGTTGTTACATCGTACTATCGTTCGGGCTATCATAATTTAAGAGGTCATGACATGACGTTCGAGGAGTTAGGACACTTTAAATCGTAAATCCAACAACTCGTCGAAACGCCATCCGAAGAGGCCTCATTATGAAACTCCCTAGTAATATAGTACTTTGATAACCACATAATATTCTATATAGCTCAATCACCAACTAATGGTTTTGGTAAAATTGTGTTTAATAAGTTAAAACGTTTATAATTACCGTTTTAGTAAAACTAGCATAACTTTTGCGTTTTAAGCCCGATTTTGACGTTTCTTATGCCCATCTTTTCGTATTAGGACGAGTTATCATAATTTGACATTTTCGATATTTTGACCCTCTGGTGAACAGTAACTTTTACTGTTCACATCAGACGTGACTTTTATTAAAATCGTATTCGTCGTCGTAAAACCCGTAAATGTCGTATTTTATTCGTTATAGCTCCGTTTTTAATGATTCTTTCGAGGACGTTCTCGTTTTTGAAAGTTCTATAATTTTATGAGGTTTACAAAAATATAACTTTCTGTCATGAATAGTAACTTTTATAAAAATAGTTTTATAAAAGTATTAATTGTCGTAAACTCGCGAAATTCATAACTCGTTCGTTATTAATTGAAAAATTACGATTCTTATCATTTTGGAATCCTAAAAATATGTATTATTTATTAAAAATATCAAACTAGCTGTTTGATATAAGTTTTATAAAAGTCATTTTATAAACTCCGTTTAATTAACGTATAACTCGTTTTTAACGTAACTTTTTCGTTATTAATCCGTTTAACAAGTTTCTTACCTTTTCGGAATCGTCGTGGATTGTATTATCTTATAAAAATATAAAATTCTTTGTTTGAAATTCGAAGACCTACTGTCCTTTTATGATCTTTTATATAATTTATTTATATAACATGTTTTATATACTTTTCAACCTCATTATTCATCACAAGTCTTTTATAATTATATATATTATATGTTATACATGCCATAATGTCCATATGTTTATATTTGTCCAAGATCATCAAGATCACAAGTTGATAACCTTACATGAAATCATAAACTTTCTAAATTAACTTTTAACTACAAGTTTTTATATGAACTTTTTATGCTTAAACCGAGATTGTACAAGACTTATATATCATTTATTTTATGATATTACCAACATTTTAACATGTAAGAGAGTGCACAAAATCATAATCACAAGAAAAATTATATTTTTCATGTTCAAAAGTATTCCTAATGGTGATTTCACTAAATAGCATATCATATATATAAAAACTCATAAACTAAGAACATAAAGGTTTAAAATGGACCTTATGATGTATGATGACGATGAGAAACAAATGCTAAACCCGTGTTTAGCCTTAAAATACAAGCTTGCACTTAAGAAACCCTAGTTTTCTCAAGAAAACCCAAATCTTGATTTCTTGCTTTAAATAAATTCTAAACACTAAAATCCTAGTTTACAACACACTAAATCAGCCGATTTTATGCCTAAACTTTCTGCCCTAATTAAGGGTTATAAAACCCTTTCAATCCTTTAATATTTTGCACCAATTTTACATCCAACACTCCAATACTAACCTATTTAACCATCCTCAATCATCAACAACCTCAAACATCATATGCATTATATTTTATGGATTCCCGATTCATAAAAATCAACATGCATGTATAAAATTTTTATGTAACTATAAAAATTAAATAGCAAAGAAGTATAAGTGCTCACAATGAAATCAAGATAGAGGATAGATCAAAAATTATAAACCCTTGGGGGTTTATGAACTTGGCCGAACCACAAGGAGAGCAAGAAAACCCAAAACTTGATTTTTATTCACCCAAAACTTGTACACAACTTCCTTGATCAAACCTTGCTACTATTTAACACCTTAATTTAACTAAATCCCTAAAACACAATTTTTGAAGAAAATTGGTGATTTATAAAATCTTCTTGCATGTGTGATTTTTTTGTAGGAGAAGATTAAGGTTAATTTTATGAATGATTTGGTATATAATAGAGGTGTCTTAGATGGGAATTGAAGGTGCAAATTGTGGTTCTTGGTGGTGTTGGCTCAAACAGGAGAGAAAAAGAAGGAAGATAGCATATTTTTTTTTTATCGTTATAATTTATGGAGTGTGTGTTTTATGTTTCGGCTTATATAAAAAAAAGAATGGGTGTTTGTTCGGTTAACAAAAAAAATGGGCTTGGGTTTATAATTATTTTTTTTATTGCGGGAGTGTTTTGTTTGGTCTATAGTCCTTCCAAGAGAAGCAAATTAAGGGGGGGGGGTGTGGTTCGCCCAAATTATGTAAACACTTAACATAACAAAAAAATTCGTTTCAAACTAACCCGACTCCCGCTAATTTATAAAAGCATAAATTTTTAAATCCGGTTCGGCCTGACACGAATGAAATATATTTAAATAATAAATAAATGGAAAATATATTAAATAAAAACTTAATAATTTTCACAATTTAGAATACGGAATCCGTTGATTTCTCGATCGGTAATAGTTAAAAATAAAATATAAAATTTGCGAAAGAATTTAATGACGATTTTAAATGAAAACCGACTAAATTAGATAAATCAATTATTTAGAATTTAAGGAAATATTATAAATTCGGAAAAAGTAGTGACCTTTAATACAGGGTTTTACAGACGAAGTACAGTTCAACCACCCCATTTTCCACTTTCTCCTTGATGAAATGGTATCTGATGTCAATATGCTTGGATCGGGAGTGTTGGACGTCGTTACAGCATAAGGCAATGGCACTTCTTTTATCGCATTACAGCGGAATTTTGTTAAATGCAAGGCCATAATCTGTCAGTTGTGATCGCATCCAATGTATTTGAGCACAACATCCAGATAAGGCTATGTATTCAGAATCTATATAGGATATTGATGTACTCTTCGGTTTCTTTGATGACCAACTCACTAATCTATCACCCAATAGCTGCATACTTTTAGATGTACTTTTTCTAGTATCTTGGCAACCAGCGTGATCAGCATCTGCAAAATCCGTTAGTGCAATACAGGAATCCTTCGAATACCACAGACCCATATTAATGGTTCCTTTTAGGTATCAAAAGATTCGCTTAACTTCATGTAAGTGCTTTTCGGTAGGCTTAGCCTGATACCGGGCACACTAGCAAACAGCAAATACAAGGTCTGGTCGAATGGATGTTAGATACATAAGGGAGCTAATCATTCCAAGATAACGTGTGGGATCAAAGACTTTTTCTTGTAGATCTTCATCTAGTTTGGATTTCTCCACCATAGGAGTATCCACTGGGTCACTGGTTTCCATACTAGACTTTTTAATTATCTCAAGAGCATATTTAGATTGGTTAAAAAATATGCCTCTGGGACTCTAAGAAATCTAAACTCCTAGAAAAAATGATAGTTTGCCCATCATCGTCATCCTAAATTTTGAACACGTTATTTCAGAAAATGTTTCACAAAGTGACAGATCAGTAGAAGCATATATTATATCATCTACATAGATTTGTACAAGTAAGATGTTTTTGCCTTCTTTCTAAGTGAATAACGTAGGATCAACCGTGCCTTTGGAGAACTTTTAGGAGAGTAGAAATGATGATAACAAATCATACCAAGCCCTTGGTACTTGCTTTAACCCGTAAAGAGCCTTCTTGAGCTTGTACACATGATTGGGATTATCATGATCTACAAATCCATTTGGTTGGCTGGCGTAGATCTTTTCACGTAGTATACAATTCAAGAACGCAGTTTTCACATCCATTTGATAGACGATTATGTTCATGTGAGCGACATATGTAATAAAGATAAGGATGGCCTCAAGTCGTGCAATTGGAGCAAAAGATTCTTTAAAGTCGATGCACTCTTCTTGACGATATCCCCTTGCAACTAACCTCACCTTGTTTTATAGAACACCTCCCAACTCGTCTAATTTAACCTTGTAAATCCACTTCAAAGTGATTATCATAACACGATATGGATGAGGAACGAGCTCCCAAACTTCAAGTCATTCGAACTCATTTAATTCTTCTTGCATTGCTTCGATCCAATAAGATTCCTTCATTGCTTTTTTATAATTCTTTGGTTCATCGGAAGTAAGGAAAACATCGAAGTAGCAAAACATGGCTTGGTTTTGTAGTTGATATCTAGTAGAGACAGGTCAAGAAGGATTTTCAATGACATTATCTAGCGGGTGATCTTTTGTCCATTTTCTGACATCCGTTGAAGAAGATTCTTTAGAATTTTGTTCTGGAATTAGAACGCCAAATAAGGGATCGTTATCTAAGTGTGCAACTTCAATATCGTGAAACTCTTCTTCAACACTGGAACGAATAACTAGAGGTTGTGTTTCTTGAGGGGTTTGTGAGGTACTTGGAGATGGTGCATCTTGATCAACTGATGTTGAAGAAGGTGAACCGGTTGAATTAGCAGGATCTAGAGCAATGACTGCAAGAACTAGAGAAGCAATGCTAAGTGGAGGATTGAAGTACTCATCAAAAATTGGCTGAAACAAAATTTCCTAGTCCTTCTTTGTTGGTGGGACATATGATGTCGGAGAATGAGGGTTTGGCACGAGTCCTGAAATAAGTGTTCCAGGAGTCAAGATTTGAGGCCCGGGTCCTGAACTGAATTCTTCAGAAGCTATCATTGTTAGCTCATCAAAAGAAACATGAATGGTTTAATTATTAAATGGGTTCTCTTGTTGTATATTCTGTAAGCCTTTTTTGTAGGAGCATAACCAACGAAGATTCCAATGTCAGCTTTAGGTTTTAACTTACCAAGGTATTCACTGTCATTAGTGAGGTAACATAGAGCACCAAAATACATAAAGATAAGATAAGTCAGGTTTCCTATTATGGAGAAGTTCATATGGAGTTTTTTTGTGATGTTTACTGATTAAGGATTGGTTTTGCGTATAGCAAGCTGTCACAACAGCCTCTGCCCATAGAAATAACAGAGCCTTTGAGAATATCAACATGGTTCGTGCAACTTCCACTAAAGTACAGTTTCATCTTTCGACAACACTGTTTTGTTGTGGAGAGCGAGCAACAGATGTTTGATGTAAAGTGCCGACATTTTGATAGTAATCTCTTAGGGTTTGATTGACAAACTCTGTGCCATTATCGATTCTGATATTTTAGACTATCGCATTGAGACGAACTTGAATCATTTTGATAAATTTTATCACGAACTCTGGAACTTCATCCTTTGATCGTAGAAATTTAACCCAAGTAAACCGAGAATAATCGTCAACATTAACCAATATTTATTTCTGTCCATTGATACTTTGTCGCATTGTAGAATACTAGATATTTAATCACACACACAATCAATGAAAGAAATCTTAGAGAGAGAAAGAGACTTGGTTGGACACTTCTAGTGAGAGAAAGTAAAAGAGAAACTATGTGATAAATTAAGTGACCAACACCCTCTCTAAGGCATGGAGAGGGTATTTATACAATGAAATGGCCGGCCAACCTTAGTCTTCCATAGGCTTTCCATGTACTTTAGCCCGGTTAGCTTACTAAGGTTTCAAATATTAACTACGAGCTACATTAGACTATATTGGTAGTGACTGATACTTTTTTGTATTTCTATCAATCTCCCCCTAAGGGAGGTTACTCCAAGTTGCAAAATCTTAAGCTTTACATTCTAAGAATGTCTTTAAACTTGCTCGTAGGTTTGAAGATTTATCTTTATCTTGTGAAATATGTGTAGTGACCTTTTGACTTTAGGCTTGAGCTTGTTCCTTTAGCTTGACTTATATGTGGTCTTGAGCATCTTTGAGATCATCAGCCAAATCTAATCTCTTATTATCATCTTGTGATCTTTTGCCTTCTTGTAATCTAGTGACTTTCGGACCAACATGCTCATACTTTTCTTTATCTTAAAAGCTTGAATAACCGTCTTTCTTGAAATTCTTTAACTTTAAAACTTTGTCACTTCAAGGAAGACGAGCGGTATCAGAGTAGCAGAAGTCTTTTGAAACATGTACATGAGCTTTCATAATATTTTTACACATGCCGGTCTAGTATGAGCATGTGGCTATGAATCTGAGTTGTCTTGGACCAGCTGCTGCCACCATCAGGATTCCTTGCATGAATGGGTTAGTGATAAACACCATATATGGATGAAAGTGTCTTTGTTACTTTGTCAAATACGGTTGCAATGACCATGGTTCCTCGTTAATCAGTATAAATACCGCATGTGATCAGGTAGAATCAAAAGAATCTCCTTAACAGGGTTTCACAGCTGTACTAGCCGTTCTTATTACCGGAGCGTCTCAAAGCAGACAACACGGTATGAGTGAACCAGTGAGATAAAGTCTCACCGATTGAACTAAAAATTGATTTGAAAATCAATCGACGTGTCACTTGCTAAAGTGGTTTTGCGACACATTGAGAGTTTTATGCATTTCAAAATCCGACAACCGTCAATTCATAGTCTAGACTGAATCGATATCCAGTGTCACAAGTTTGATCCATATAGGATCTCACAGGTCACCTACCATAAAGGTTGTTTGATGTTGGATCTGGAAGGATTTCCATCGTCATTATGAATACTTAAGTATCACTCTCATGTTCTGGCAATATCACAAGGATAATGCGTAGGACTCTTAAGATATTACTTGTTTTCATAGTGTATGATAAACAAATATATTGGAATAGTGTCCTAGTAAGATTTATGGATGATCTCTTTATGGCTCTAGACTTGATAGTGCACTTTAGTTTTAGTAATCGAAGGCTAGGATTGACATCCTTTTCACAATCAACTTGCTCATAGTGAGAAAGTCGATAAAAATTATGTGTAATCCATTAAGAAATGAAACAAGACTCTTTTGAGAGACTTGAGTGGAGGGAAGGGTTGTGCATCGATCATTGGTCCATGATGATATCTTTAATACCTGACAAACGACATAGTATTAATAGCTTATATGTTATTGACCCAATTTCTGCCTAGTGGAGGGAGGGCTTCTTTCTTTTCACCCTTTATCTTTACATTTCTTTTTAATTATTTAATCCTTTAATGCTTACCAAGACTTCATCACTAACACCTTGTTAGGTTTGTTCCAATGTTAGCTCTGTCTTAATTTGTATTTTTTTCCCTTTCTTACTTTTTCTCCTTTTTATCATACCTAAGGACTTCTATTCTATCTAATGGAATGTCCTTAGGTAGATCCCTCCGGTTCTGGCTGGATCGTAGGACAGATACCTATACCTAACCACCTTATAACTCCAATAAATTAATTACATGGTCGGTCTTTTGGTATTGTTCCTCAGCTTAAAACCATTTGAAAAAACATCGATAAGGTACTTTGTGTATATAAATAAAAACATTTAGTACCTTGATGGTTTTTAACTTTCAAAATGGCTCCCCGTGCATATGTGCATCGATAACCGGAAATGTTTTGCACATACAAGGAAGAACCTGCACTAGAGTCATTCAGATCACATTTTATTTACAAGTTATATATATTTTAATCATTTTCTCCCCTATCAAAAATGTCAAATCTCTTGATATTTTAGATATCAAATGATTTAGATATATATTAAGATTATTTGGGGAGAAAAAATGTTCTGATTATATATATTAAGGCTTATTAGGAACATTTTAATGCTCCCCCTCAATTTATGCGGGTATTATATAGTGTTGAGTACGTTAATTTGAAAGATTTTAAATTTGGTGAAAATTTCTTGAAAAGCAATTCGTACTCAAACACTATATATGCCTTTTATTAGTCTTACACTACTTATTAACATATTCACAAGTTTTATAATTACAAGATTTGACCTGAAAGAGTAGAACAAGGTATAACAAAGTCATATTGTCCGCTGAAGCAGTCTAAGGTCTTCCCCGTATTCCCTTCCACCAACAAATTTTTCCAAACTCCACATTAACCTTCTTTCCCACAACTGTCGATCAATGTCTTTTACCATGATGTGAGACCGTTTCTTGTATAAGTTACTTCATCTCCTCCTTAACATGGCCTTGTTATACCCCATCCTCAAATTGGTTTCCATGTCATGAAGAGTATCCCGAACTGATTAGAGTGTACCGTCACTGAACTTGTGAAGCTCATCAGAACGCATCAATCTCTTTCTGTTCAGCTTGTCTTCATTTCATATGGACTCCTTGAGGATACGTGGAGAGTGGTATTTGGTGGCTCTTTAGGAGAGGTCTTCTCATGTGTTCTTGTGTTGGAGATGTGAGCGTCTTTTAAGTAGCTTTCCAATGCCAGTTGAAGGTCATCTACTCTCGTATGAATGCACAATACTATCTTGTTAAATATACGTAATGCCGTGCTAAGTCGACAATGACGTCATCTTTGAGTTGAAGAGCTTGTTTTGAACAATGAGAAGCAACATGTCCTTGATGTCATTAAGATGAAGTCTTAGAAAGTCACCTTCCATGAAATTGTATAATTGCTGATATGCTCTTCTAACTTCAATCTCCTCCAAATGACCATAACCATATCACTTGTTAAATTTGACATTGGTCAATGCTAGAATTCTCTTGGTGGAGTATACATCATGTTTGGATACCTTGTTACTAGCATATCCATAGAAGTTTGTCCTTATGGAATCTCTAGTTGTGAAGTACCCTATACAGAGATGTTTGTCTTACACTACCTTCTATAGGACTCCATATCGTGGTTCCATATCTTTAATTCTCCTTCAAGTCGTACTTAGCAGCCTTCGTCTTGGTTAAAGAAGTCGTGTATATTTCTATCGATGCTTCCTCCTTGCAAAATAATTGTTGAAGAAGTAATCATCCGGGACAATCAGACGATTTCTTGATTCAACTAGAGGTACTGGTTTGCTTGTGTCAAATGGATATCTATCTCCTTCAGGGTTGTTCTAGTCTAATTTATCATTTAGTGCTTTTCCTTCTCTTCAACCCTTGGTCTGGTCTAGCAGGAGGGTCTTTGTCTCTATTATCATCAGCAGGCTTCCTTTTCTTTTATTCGTCAGCAACACCTTGATCCATGGCATCTTTACCCACAAGGATTGACTCCATAAGAGCATGATACAGTGCCATGTTCTTGGGATGATCATTAAATGACTTGGATGCTGTCATGGTCTCGAATAGGGCTTGTTTCTGATCAAATTCATTAAGTGCAGCCTTATCAGATGATTTGATAGTATACTAAGACTCTTGATGTTTTGCTGCATGCTCTATCTTGGTCTTTCGGATGTGTGTGTCACTTTACTATGGTTTATGCTGCTGTCTGAGTACTTCTATGACATCTGCTGGAACAAAGTATTCCAGAATGAGTTCTACAGTATGTCTCTGGATCACCTTTTGTAGAGCGACTCCCAGATTTGTTCCAAGGTACTCTTTTACAGCCATCGGAACTTAAAATTTGATTGTTACAAGAAGTGATGTAGAGTGATTAACATTTTTGAGCTCTTTGACTTCCTTTTCCAAGTCTGATACTCTAATATGGATAGTAGAAAGGGTTTTAGATTCTAGAACTACAAGAGTTAAGGTTTTAGCTTCAGTAGTTTTTAATGTTAGGATTGGTGTTGATTGTTGAGAGTGAGGAATAAATGGAGGAATTAGTGGAGGAATGGTTATTGCAGGAGCTATTGTAACACTTTCAGAGATTGGTTTGATAACAAAGGGCTCAAGAATTACTTAAACAGGTACAGTGAGCAGTGATGAAGTCTGGATACTTGGATTTTCATGTTGAACTTGGACATCCAATATAGAAATAATTTCTGTCTCTACCGAGGAAATGTTATCAAGGTTGAGAAATATACTACCATAGTTGGATGAGACAGATCGACTTGAACTTGATGGTGGAACATCAGTATTCTCTTTCTGTGCAGCAGGAGTAGCAGTAGTTGTTACTTGAGCTTCATCCTAAACTTACTTGGTTAGCTTCCTCATGCTTAGCATTTACTTTTTTAGCATCAGTCATCTCCTTATCACCTTTCCTTTCATCAGCAAGCTCTGCATCTTTAAACTCTACATTCACATCATCATATATTTCTTCATTAATACGATTATATTCTTCATTATCTACATCACGTGTTTCATCATCATTAGGTACATAATCATTAGGAGTATGTACAAACTCATCTTTTTTTAATTCTTCTTCATCATCTATTGATGTGCTATCGTGTAGGGTTAATATATTGATTACCAAGTTTTAAATTTATATTTAGTCGAATTATCCTAAAACAACACTTTAACGCGCAGTGTACCCGATCGAGTGGAGTTTCATGGTAAGTAAGGTGTCGAACACAAAGAGTGAGGTTGTTAACCTTATATTCTATCAGTATTTTAATTATTCTAATTAAGTTAATTTTAATTACTTGTTAAACCTATGCTATATATGTTTTCTAATGATGATGGGGGTTTTCAGCTTGAGAGACTGGCACCGGTTTTATGGTGACAATAATCAATTCTAAACACAATAAACATGCAAGAAAACAATCAGAAGATAAAAGAGCGGTACAACCCGAATGATAGAAAACCGTATTAGCCATATTAAATTCGATTAAACGCTGGTTTGTTTATTTAGTGCAATGATTTCTTATCTCGAAGCGGCATATCATTCTTAAGACTTAGGCGGGACATCATCCTAAGACCTAGACACGTTGAATCCTGTCACCATTAACGCATCCGCATAAAGCATCCTTTTAGTTTAATTATAATCTATCTAGGGATTAAAGCAATGATCTTGTCAAACCCTAGCCTATCGGGAGTTTACCCACTTGCTGTTTGACGGTATTTTATATACTGGTAGTCCATTATTCAAATCTTTATCAATTAATCAAGAACATACTTGTTGAAACATTACGGGTCACCTGCCGGTCCAACTAAGCTCATAATTTAAAGACAAAGACAGAACGTTATTTGTGATCCTATTGGTCCAGTAATATAAAACACGATATGGAGAGCTATCCCAGTATCTAGCTCACTTGTTAGGCGTAACTAGACCCAGTTAAATGATAGGTCGCATATTCAAACACGATAAATTAAACTTTCAACGATAATAATTAAAACACGATATGGAGAGCTATCCCAGTA
This sequence comes from Tanacetum coccineum, assembly GCA_026074375.1. Taxonomy (NCBI): domain Eukaryota; kingdom Viridiplantae; phylum Streptophyta; class Magnoliopsida; order Asterales; family Asteraceae; genus Tanacetum; species Tanacetum coccineum. The sequence continues at coordinate 11,646 of BQNB010015126.1, read as the reverse complement.
TCATGTGACAAACATAATTAAACTTTCAACGATAAATTAAGAAAATCAATTTTAAAACAAGCCAAACATTAAATCTGCATTAAGATGGGTAATACCCTAGGTAAACTAAGCGTTTTACCGAACGATACCAAAAATTAAATGATTACAAGAGTATAGGAATTACACGGTGTCTTCTATGAAATTGTGATCGATGCTTGACCTTTGGTTGCTCTTCTTTTCTTCATAAAATCGTCTTTTATGTGTATGGTATGGAGAATATGATTTTGCATACAGAAAACTCGTTTTTGAGTCTTATATTTATAGTGTCTGAAAAAGACTAGATACACTGTATTAGGCTAGGCCAATACGACGTATTAGGGTGTTTCCCTTTGAGTGCGCGCAAAGTTTATAATCAATATGATTTATCTTCCCAAAATAATTTATTCACCAAATCATTGAATAGTTATCCAGCTGGATACGGCGTATAGGTAAACGTAGATACGCCGTATTGGGAATTGATAATACGCGTTTTCTTGTGAAGAGTTGGCGCTGATACGCCGTATCTCTTTTCTGGATACGGCGTATTGGTCAGAAATGAGCGATCTTCAAATTTCTTCTCTTTAGCTCCAAAATATGCGCATTTTAGCATGTCTTCCCAAATCACTTCTTAATTACTGCAAATAACACTTTTAAGCAATTAAGTACAAATTCTTGCAATAATTATATAAAAGTGGTTAGTTTATTCGGGATAAATGATGGTATAAATGTGACGTTATTTGATGTCATCAAATATCCACCCACTTGAATCCTACTTGTCCTCAAGTAGACTCTAGATTATATTGAAAATGTATCCCAACCGAAGTCAAGGATTTTTCCGTTTAAGCACTTCTTTTGATTTAATCACCTGTACAAGACCAAGTACATCACGAAATATGGAAATGAAAACACTCATATCACTCAACTAATCTAGGGTGTAACATTTAATTGGTACACTCATTTGTTCGGTCGTGATTAGCTTCATATCATATGCTTGGTAAGGATATACATCTCTACCACTAGAGCTAAGGAAAAACAAGTCAAAAGGTAAATTGGGTTTTTATATAAGGCTAAGGTGGATCATTATAACAATCTTTCACCGATAGTACACACCAACAAGGCAGCTAAAGCACACATACACAGCCATAACGATGGAATTGACATGTGTGTTCAATCACATCCTTATTCGAATTTAACCAAGGGTTAGGATGAAGAACGATATAATGTACGGATCTTCTAGTTTTCAACAAAAGTAATAAACCAACAAGGTGGCTGAATCACGCATACATAGCCGTAACGATAGAATAGACATGCATGACTCGATCTCAACCTTATTCGAGTAAACCTAAGGTTAATTTCTAGGAATGGGAAGCAAATTGTTGTTAAATAAAATTCATAAAATAGATAGATTAAGCTTGAAAAATAAGGTAGTTGCTATTAACTTTTCCCGACCGTTCCATGATAAATATTCTAAATATATATAAACGCCTCGATCATAGAGATGACAAAGACAACCTAAGTTGGCGTTCCCATAACGGTCAACTTCCCGAACATCCCAAAGTTACATACTTTTACAAAAGTGGTGATATCGTCCACTTTATACAAAACTATACATCGTTGATTTTTATCCACATATCAACGCATAATCGATCCTTCCAAGTATTTCATCGATTTAATTTTAGCGAACCGACTATCAATCATCCTTCTCTTTTTTGATGCATTTTCTATTTTTCCATTTTTTTCATAACATAAACCTTGGTGCAATTTCATCGTTCTCACAATCATAATTCATCTGGATAATTTATATTTTAACACTTCATCTTCGGACATAATACATAATCGCGAAAGTAGCAAAATACACGAGCTACATATTTTCCCATTGCATTGTGCAATTTCTCGACCTAACCAGAGATAGAAAATTTCACCTTGACACAGGAAATACAAAACTTTACACAAAAGCAACTAGCAACTTTGATTAAGTAGGCTTAATCTATAGGGTAGGCTAAGGTGTAAAGGTGTAACGAAATAGACATATGGTGTGAAAAAGACAGGAATGGCTCAACAGGTTTTTCTAGGGAATCTTACTCTTATAGTGAGAGTAAGCAAAGGGTTACACAGGATTTAACTAACCAGTGTAGTTAGTTAATTTTACAATATTTAGGCTTTTTGGTGTATTCCTAGAAATTTACTAGTTAAACATGTTACTCCATCTAAGTCCATAGTACTCATCATTGTGGTCTCAAGTGATATACCAAGCCAAGTTCTAAAGTCCACTACATCACTAGCACACTCATAATTTTTGTGGAGTTTTTAATAAATGTTTGGAAACGGAATAGGCTTAATTCTCACAATTTGGTATTAAGGGTTATAGTGCGCGAGGTCATGTAACTAGTAATTTTTACAAAAGTTATGCTAATTTTTTTTTAAATTTGGCATAATTTAAGCATATAGCATATTTTTTATAAAAGAAATGACAAGTAGGCGTTCTAATTCCACATCCTCCCACTTAAATTATACAAAGTCCTCGTTGTATAAATAAACAATTAAAGAAAATGGGAAATAGAATTAGAACGAGGAACTCCCCTTATATGTTGCTCGGGATGATTCTCTAATTTGAGTTCTTGAGTAAAAGTGTGTTGACGAGGCGTCAGAATGATCGTATGAGTTCAACACACATCCTTTTCAGAGTATACCATATAGTTGATTTCTTTACAGCAAGGTCTTGTGTAAAAGTTTAGAAGATAAAAGGTGCAATTCCTATCTCGGTTATACAATGGTTACAATGCAGGAAAAAAAATAAACATACAGGAACTCATTATGTTGTATCCCAAACCCAAGGATACACCGTATTGCATCCTGTAAAAACAAATGGTTTAAAGTTTTGCAGAAATTAAAGACTGATAACGTCGAGACAGGTTTGATACGGCGTATCTATAGAGGTTTGATATGCCATATTGAGTGTCTGGGAAGACAGACTCAATAAAACAATTAAAATTACAGTTTTCAAACAATTAAAAACAACGGTTTGCTCACCGTAAGCACTTTTTCTTTCAATAGTCATTAAGTTAGACTTTTTCTCTCTTGTTCATTCATCGCCAATTCATTCGTTGAGCTCTACGATCTCGTTATCTTCTGTATTGAAACTTCTATCATAGTATTTTTTAACCTTTGGCCGCTGACCTTAAAGTTTCAACCATTTTTATCGGTGATTTCTACGGCTCCATATGGGTACATAGTTTTTACAATGAAAGGTCCGGACCATTTTGATTTGAGTTACCCCAGATGTAACTTCAAGCGAGAGTTAAACAACAAGACCTTGTATCCATTTTTAATGTCTTTATCCCCGCAGAGCCTAGAGTCATGCCATCTCTTGGTTCTTTCCTTGTAGATTCAAGTATTCTCGTATGCTCCATCTCGTAATTTCATTAACTCGTTCAACTCCATGAAACGATTTTTTACAGTAGCCATAAGATCCATATTACACTGCTTTAATGCCTAATATGCTTTATGTTCAATCTCTACCAGAAGATGATAAGCTCTACCATAAACCATTCTAAAGGGGGTACATCCCGTCAGAGTTTTATAAGCAGTTCTAAATGCCCACAATGCATCATTGAGCTTTTCAGACCAATCCTTTGGGTTATATCCGACCGACCTTTCTAAGATACGTTTAATAGCTCTGTTGGTGACCTCGGTTTGTCCATGGGTCTGAGGGTGATATGCTGTTGATATTTTATGAGTGACCCTATATTTTAACAACGCTTTTTCCAACTGAGAGTTACAAAAATGTGTTCCTCTATCACTGATTAGGGCTTTAGGAACCCCAAATCTGGCAAACAACCCTTTCAGAAACTTAACTACTACACGAGCATCATTTGTGGGGAGAGATTGAGCTTCAACCCATTTAGACATGTAATCCACCGCTACTAAAATGTATTTGTTACCCCTAGAGTCAAGAAAGGGCCCCATAAAATCTAGTCCCAAAACGTCAAATACTTCACATACCTGAATATTATTTTGAGGCATCTCGTTTCATGATGATATGTTTCCCGATTTTGGACATGCATCGCACTTCATTGCATAATCTTTAGCATCTTTAAAGATACTGGGCCAATAGAATCCTGCTTCGTAAACCTTTCTTCCTGTAACCGAAGCACTGTGATGTCCCTAGTGGGACCAGAATAGCAGTGTATCAAGATTTCAAGGATTTCATTTCCAGCCACTCTATCATCTTCATACATTATCAGGACACAATCTAAATGCGTATGGTTCATCCCAACAGTAGTTCCTTAATTGAGAGAAGAACCGTTTTCTCCTTTCCGGCGTCCATTTTGGAGGTACAACTTTTCTGACAAGGTAGTTTACATAATACGCATATCATGGCTTTTCGTCATTAATTTTGGCCTTTAATATCATCAAATGTTCATCGGGAAATTTATCAGCGATTTCATCTTCGGCTAATTCTCCCTATATTTGGATTCTCGAGTCTCGACAAGTGATCAGCAGCCAAGTTTTCTGCTCCTTTTTTTATCTTTGATTTCGATATTGAATCCTTGAAGAAGTAAAACCCATCTGATAAGCCTTGGTTTGGCATCATGTTTACTGAACAAATACTTCAAAGTAGAATGATCAGTGTAGACTACAATTTTTGATAAAATAAGATAGGGGCGAATTTATCAAAATAGAAAACAACTACAAGAACGTTCTTTTCAGTGGTGGTAAAATGTGCATGGAGCATCATTTAAGTTTTTGCTGACGATAATAGATGGGTTTTGAATTTTCCGTCCCACTCTTTGTCCAAAGACTGCCTCCAACTGCCAAAGTCACTAGCGTCGCACATTAAATCAAAAGTTCAATCCAACCGGAGATATTATAATGGGTGTGGTGGTTAATTTTTCTTTTAATTTATTAAACGCATTCTTACAATCTTAAAAAAAACAAATTTTTTATCTTTCGTTAAAAGCTGGGTCATTGGTTTAGAAATCATAAAAAGTCTTTTATGAATCTGCGATAAAATCCAGCGTGCCCCAAAAAACTTCTAACACCCTTTATATTTGAAGGGTAAGGAAATTTGGCAATCACATCGATCTTAGCTTTATCAACCTCGATTCCCTTCCTGGATATTTTATGTCCCAAAACAATACCTTATTTTACCATAAAATGACATTTTTCCCAATTTAGCACAAGGTTGGTTTCTTCACATCTACCAAACATTTTGTCTAGGTTATATAGACATTGGTCAAAAGAATTACCGAATACCGAGAAATCATCCATGAAAACCTCCATAAAATCTTCTACCATGTCATGGAATATTGCCGTCATGCATCTTTGAAAGGTTGTTAGAGCGTTGCATAATCCAAACGGCATCCTTCTGTAGGCAAAAGTTCCACAAGGACAAGTAAAACTCGTCTTTTCTTGATCTTCCGGTGCGATAGGAATTTGAAAGAACCCTAAAAAACCATCAAGAAAACAATAATACTCATTTCCTGATAAACGTTCTAACATTTGATCAATAAAAGGGAGAGGAAAGTGATCTTTTTGCGTTGCATCATTCAGTTTACGATAGTCAATGCACACGCGCCATCCTGTAACTGTGCGAGACGGTATTAATTCGTTGTTGTCGTTTAAGACCACGGTCATCCCGCCTTTCTTTGGGACAACATGAATAGGGCTCACCCATGGACTATCCGAGATCGGGTAAATTAATCCTAAATCAAGTAACATTAACATTACGTATTAACTATGTCTTGGACTTTCGGATTTAAACGTCGCTGATGTTGAATGACAGGTTTAAATCTTTCCTCTATTAAGATCTTGCGTGTGCAAAATGACAGACTTATCCCCTTTATGTCTGACATCTTCCAAGCTATTGATCCCATGCGTTTTTCTAACACCTGCAAAAGTGAATTTTTCTCTTTTTCTGTTAGTTCAGATGAGATAATTACTAGACGAGATTCATCTCCTTTCAGGTACGTGTATTCTAAGTGGGTGGGAATGTCTTTCAGTACTGGTCTTTTTTCATCAATTTCGTTAGCGCTGGCAGAATAGAGGTGCTCGTTTTTAGTTTCCTGTGAATACGGCGTATTTACATCTCTGATATGCCGTATAGGTGTTCTGGTTTCATCAGTCTTATCATAGCTTTCTAATTCGAATAGATCGATGCTCTCCTCCAGGTTACTGACCGGAAATGAGTCCAATTGGTCATCTTCTAATAACTCCTGGGTTTTCAAATGTATAGTTGTACCTAAGAAATTGATCCCATAGCATTCATCTTCTTTAGTAGGAGGTCTTTTTGTTGATTGATCTACAACAAAAATTACCTCTTTATTCCCCACCCTTAGTGTTATCTTTTTGTTAAATACATCTATCATTGCCCGTGTGGTTGCTAGAAATGGTCTTCCTAAGATTATCGGAATCTTAGCGTCTTCCCGCATATCTAAGATAACAAAATCGATAGGGAGGATGAATTTATCAATCTTGATAAGTACGTTTTCTGCTATTCCCCCGTTGGAATACAGTGGATCACCTAACTACTAGTTCTAAGCCTCATTTCTCGCAGGTTGGTTCCCCAAGGCTTAACTTCTTACCTCGTGTAAGGTATTAAGCTATACAGCTCCTAAGTCCGCAAAAGCATTAATGATAAGTCAATGACCAATATCGCACGGAATAGTAAAACTTCCCGGGTCCTTTTTCCTGGATGGGAGTTTGTTTAGCAATACAATGAGCACTCTCGTTCATTATTACTGTGCAAGCTTCCTCTAACCTGGTTTTGTTTGATAGTAGACCTTTCAGAAATTTGGCGTATTTTGGCATTTGGGAAAGGGCTTCGGTAAATGAGTAGGTTCAGTTAAGGAATCTGATTTAGACGTTAGAGAATCATTGTAAACAATGGCTGGAAATTCATTTTCAAATCCTTAAGGAAGTCTAAATCATCAAAATAACTGACCGTAGGCTCGGGTGATAGAAACAAAGACATATTGACTTTATCATTATTATTTTCCGAATTCGTTTTCAAATCGTTGACATAAATTATTTTATAAGAAAATGAATTTTTGTCATAAATTACCGTGTAATCTTCATCGTCGGATTCGTCAAACGATATTCTAAAGTCAATTTCGTTGTTGTTAAGAGATCTTACCGTGGGTTCACGAGAGAGTGTTTTTTCAGATGATAACTCGTCATTAAAGACTATAGCTGGGAATTCGGTTTCAATGGATCTAAGGTCGTGGACGTCTTTATTACACCAGATCTTACCATACTAAGCAGTTTCCCAGTTAAACACTTTCCCAAGTTTTCAAGATTTTTCTTCCTCAAGCCTGATATACTCCTCCATAGTAATGTTGGGGTTGTCCATTTTATCCTGTAATAAATTCGCTAAGAAAGAAAGCTGTTAAATAGCTTAATACGCCGTATTCAGTGAACTGGATACGCCGTATTGATTATAGAGTGGAATACGCTGTATTGGTTTGAAAAAATTTATATGTCGTATCCATTAAATTGAATACGTTGTATCCGTATTCGACTCATAATATTACAGAAGACTATAATAATGCAGAGAATACACAAACACACAATATACAAAAATATACAGTGCAGAAATCAAACGCACACAGATATGCAAATTAATCTTAAACTAAACTAAACTAAACTAAACTAAAACACTAATAAAAACAAGAATTAAACCACTTCACTCCCCAGCAACAGCGCCAAAAACTTGATGTGCTGTCGTGTAGGGTCAATTTATTGATTACCAAGTTTTAAATTTATATTTAGCCGACTTATTCTAAAACAACACTTTAACGGGCAGTGTACCCAATCGGGTGGAGTTTTGTGGTAAGTATGGTGTTGAACACTAAGAGCGAGGTTGTTAACCTTATATTCTATCAGTATTTTAATTATTCTAATTAAGTTAATTCTAATTACTTGTTAAACCTATGCTATATACGTTTTCTAATAATGATGGGGGTTTTCAGCCTGAGAGACTGGCACAGGTTTTATGGTGACAATAATCAATTCTAAACACAATAAACATGCAAGAAAACAATCAGAAGATAAAAGAGCGGTACAAGCCGAATGATAGAAAACCATATTAGCCATATTAAATCCGATTAAATGCTAGTTTGTTTATTTAGTGCAATGATTTCTTATCTCGAAGCGGCATATCAAATTTAAGACTTAGGCGGGACATCATCCTAAGACCTAGACACGTTTAATCCTATTACAATTAATGCATCCACATAAAACATCCTTTTAGTTTAATTCTAATCTATCTAAGGATTAAAGCAATGGTGATCTTGTCAAACCCTAGCCCATCGGGACTTACTGTTTGACGGTATTTTATATACTGGTAGTGCACTATTCAAATATTTATCAATGAAACAAGAACATACTTGTTGAAACATTACGGGTCACCTGCCGGTCCAACTAAGCTCTTAGTTTAAAGACAAAGACATAACGTTATTTGTGTTCCTATTGGTCCAGTAATATAAAACACGATATGGAGAGCTATCCCAGTATCTAGCTCACTTGTTAGGCGTAACTAGACCCAGTTGAATGATAGGTCACATATTCAAACACGTAGACAAGTATCATGTGATAAACATAATTAAACTTTCAACGATAAATTAAGAAAATCAATTTTAAAACAAACCAAACATTAAATCTTCATTAAGATGGCTAATACCCTAGGGTATTAGCCCATAACCATTGTAATTATACAAGCGTGATCAAATAACCAAGGTACACTAAACGTTTTACCGAACGATACCAAAAATCAAAAATGATTACAAGAGTATAGGAATTACACGGTGTCTTCTATGGAATCATGATCAATGCTTGACCTTTGGTTACTCTTCTTTTCTTCAAAAAATCGTCCTTTATGTGTATGGTATGGAGAATATGAATTTGCACACCGAAAACTCGTTTTTGAGTCTTCTATTTATAGTGTCTGAAAAAGACTAGATACGCCGTATTAGGCTAGGCCAATACGGCGTATTAGGGGTGTTTCCCTTGGAGTACGCACAAAGTTTATAATCAATCTGATTTATCTTCCCAAAATAATTTATTCACCAAATCATTGAATAGTTATCCAGGTGGATACGACGTATAGGTAAACGTAGATATGCCGTATTAAGAATTGATAATACGCGTTTTCTTGTGAAGAGTTGGCGCTGATACGCCGTATCTCTTTTCTGGATACGGCGTATTGGTTAGAAATGAGCAATCTTCAAATATCTTTGTTTTAGCTCCAAAATATGCGCCTTTTAGCATGTCTTACAAATCACTCCTTAATTACTGCAAATAACACTTTTAAGCAATTAAGTATAAATTCTTGCAATAATTATATAAAAGTGGTTAGTTTATTCGGGATAAATGATGGTATAAATTTGACGTTATTTAATGTCATCATCTGTCTTATTGAGATCAACACTTTTGTCATTATCAGATTCAGTTCTTTCATCATCACTTTGGCGATCATCGTTATCATCTTCACTTTCACCCCAAGACTTATTTTTACTTTCTTGATCTGATGACATAACTTTTGACACATCGGGAACCTCTGGTTTTGAACCAGCTCCTTCACTTGTGTGAATAGACTTGCCTTTTGGCTCATCGAGAACCTATGGTTTAGAACCAACTCCTTCACTTGAGAGACCTGTCTGATGCCGAAAGCTAGTTTCCCGTCTGCTTATCTTAAGAGCTTTTCTTGTTTGAGCCTCCTCAAGTGATGCAGCTTCAGAAAGCATTTCCATACCTTTATGCTTTTGAGCCTGAACCGGTGTCTTCTTCTTTGTCATAGCATTAGTATCTTTGATGACAATACCAGTCGGCTTTCTTTTCCCGATAGACTTTTCAGTTACTAGTCTTTGAGGATCATCAGAGATAATATTGTCATCAGTAGTGTGAAAACTTTCCTTCTTTGGAGCAGAAGTAGGTTGTTTCCATTTCATAGCTTTCTTGAATTTTGCTGCACTTGTCGAGTATGCTAGATAAGTCTGATAAGATGTAAAGTTCTTTATCTCTTGATTTATCGTCACACCAGGAATTTTCTTTCTTTAAATTTATTACTCTACTTCTTCGGGACACCGTCCTTGAGTTCCCAAGACACTGTCATTCTTGATCGAATGCATGAACATTTTGTTTCTCATAGAAATGGACTTGTCTTTTGTAACACCCCCAAATGGGATACGCAGCGGAATACAACATTTGGGGTGCTACTTCATAATACATGCACACGAGTCCCAGTAAACGTTCAAAGATACGTTTATAATACAAAATTTATTTTATTTATAAGAAAAAAATCAGAGTTACATAGGTCCCAATACCAACGTAGAAATTTAATTCTAAAAGTCAAAACATGACGTGGTTTCTAAAAACATTGTTTTAATTTATGACACTACTTCACCTGAGACAATCCCCGTCCTTGATATCCACGTTCCGTCCCATCCAAGCCATCAACAGCACCTAACCTGAGATACATACTTAAAAACGTTAACAAAACGTTGAGTGAATTCATAGAGTTTACACATAACAATTTGAACGCATATTTGGTTCCACAAAACAATTATAACATTGCTCATATAGCAAGTTACATAATGATTTCCAACTAAATGAGCCCGTGTACCGAAACTTTACACATTCATCCCGTAGGATAAAATAATGACAGGGAAGTATGCCACTTCCCCTAATACTAACCACAAAATGTCCGTTACAGGGTGCTCACCAACGGATTCAAACCCCGGACAGGGTTGTCAAACCCAATAGATCTATTTAATGCATTAGCGTTTACCTACAACTAGGCAACTAACGGTCACACAATAAAAGGCATATACTGAATAGTAATGGAATCATATTAAGTATCAAAACATATTGCGTTCTTATTTTCATAAAACAGCAAGTATCCCCCTCGCGGGTTAAAAACATTTAAAACATTTCAAAAGCGAGGCTATGAACTCACCTTGATCAAATAACCGAAACAATCACGAACTACTCGACAACGAGCTCAACCACGAGCTATAATTTATGTTGCTCGATTACTATACAATAAAGTATGATCGAATAGTGCGTACACCGCAACTATTAAAACTATATAGATATACATACACATGTGATGAGAAATCCACTTGCGCGTCCTAGATTCTAATCGTCACGTAATTGAGTTACGATCAGTCTTTCATTTATATTATACGTCACTTAAATCGAAAACTTTCTATTTTCGGAAACATTCTTTTTTTGGAAAGTTACTATTTTCGGAAAGTTACCATTTTTAGTAAGTCCTATCATCTAATTATGTTTTATAATAATATTTATTTATCTCATCGCACATTCGACGCTCAATTTGGTTGTCGTTTACTCGTATCAGTGTTATATCCGAATATTTTAAAAGTTTCTATTTTTAGAATCCTCTTTGTTCATAATAATCGTTAAGTCCAAAATATTATACTTGTAATGATAGTAGCGTTTATTATTTTTATAACATCCGACAAGTCTAGTATTAACCCGTTGACTTTCAAAAGTCAATGTTGGACTTTATTTGACTTTGACTTTATATATAGGGATCCAGTGAGAAGTAAATTAAAATAAGAAGTGGTGAGAAGTGACTAAAATCACATATTTGAGATGCAACGACTT
>BQNB010015125.1:26391-73800 GCA_026074375.1 Tanacetum coccineum | reverse complement strand
CGTCTATCAATAATAATCAGCAGATTCTATCACTGTCAGCAGGAACGAGAACATGACCAGCAGAAACATAATCAGCAGGAATGCTACTTGATCTGCCAGCAGGAACATTATCAGCAGGAACGACTTAGTGCTATCAGCAGAAACGAATATGTCTAACAGCAGAAACGACACTTAGTCGTTTGTACTTTGTCCCAACATAAGATCAAACTTAAGCTCAATTATTAGCTTAGAGACTAATAAGAGCTTGTAATTAGTTTATCAAAATAGTAGCTTACCATTAAAGAGCTTATGAATAAAACAAGAGCTTTTGACAGATTATTTGAAAGTAAAAGTTCAATTTTATTAACTAGAAGCTTGTTTACATTACTGAAAAGAACTTACAAAAGGATTAAATGAAAATTACATTAAAAGAGAACATTGCATAAGCTAAAACAATTAAGCTAAAAATTAAAGAGCTAACTCGATCCCTGTGTGTGAGAGTGTGAGCTCTATTTATAGCCTCTCATAGATCCTTCTAGGCCTCCCTTGCTATCCACGCTCCTGCCAATCATAGCCATTCATTCCATCAATCATTGGGGCTTTGATCTAAACCGTTAGATCAAAATCTATCTTACATGGATTGCCAAGCTGGCAATCCCTTGATGTGACATTTGTGCTAGTTATGTGAGTGAAACCAATGCAAAATGACTCTTTTCCTTGTGCTTCCTTCATCCACGTGGCTTAATTGCTTGGATAAGCCAATGAGGAGCCTTGATATGACTGATTTGTCCCTGCCATCTTGTTATTTAGCTCTTGAATTGTCGTTTTTATCCTTTAATTGACAAAATCCCCATGGTTTGAGATGCGTGGTAACTTGGAACGATGAATGTACAGTAAAACAGACTTTCGCGCCTATTTTATAACTGAAGGGTAAAACGGATTTGAACTTTGGGGTTATTGCAAAATCAGTCCCTTTCTTTGTGTGTAATAAAAGCCTAGTGTAAAAAGACTTTTAGTTTAGGCAGGAATGGTCCTTGGAGTTTATTAAAAAGGAAATGGGCTAGGGTATTAGGCCTTTGTTTTGGGCTTTGGATCCGGGTAGGGTTTTAAAGTTTTAGGCCCAATGTAGGTTAGGGACCATTTGTGTAACTTTGGAAACTTGAGGGATTAGATTTGTAACTTTGGATTTTTGTCCTTTTATGGTTTGACTGAGTTGACTAAGAGTTGACTGAGGGTTGACTTTTCTGACTTTGGCTTCCGGCTCTTGCACACTCTTCCGTTCTCGTATCCGTGTTTGCCCATTTTTGACGGTTTTCTTGTGATTTTTGTCTTATCCGTACCTGCACACACAAAACACAAAAACAAGTATATCTTTGCCATTTTAAGTGTGTTTTTGGTCATTTAGGGTCATTTTTGGTGTTAACGGATATGTGTATTTTACACTTATCAAAATTCCCCAAACTAAACGATTGCGTGTCCTCACGCAATATTACATGCCTTATAACCAAATACCTCGAAACTTCCCCAAACTAAACCTTTGAAAAGTAGCAAAGATTTTTGTTGAGAGAGCTAAGAGATCACAAGTTATAAAACACCCGATTTCCCATTTTCAAAGATTTTTTACCACTATTACCACCAACATCTCCACTTACACCACTATCATCCCCACTTCCTAAGATATCATCACCACCATTGCTTTTACCATTTGCTCATAGAGTTACTATTCCCGAGGCTGAGATGCCACCTCGAAAGAGGATTTGTTTTACTACTCCATCTTGTAGGTTTGAGGTTGGAGAGAGTTCGAAAGCTGCTGCTACTAGATAGCCAGCCCGAGTTAACAATTTGAAGTAATTGACACCCGCCTATAGAGGAGGTCAAGGAAAGGTGGACTGATCTTAGTCACACTCAAAAGGCAGGACAACGAGGGAGTGATCTATACGCGTCACCTAAGACAACACCCAGGATCATAGATCCGTATTGCTGGCTCGTATATCTACTCTTGAGAGAGAGAGGCGATAACATCGCTCTATGGTGATTGTTGCTGAGCATAAGGCCATTTATGCTCGCCAGACATGGACTCATGCTATGAACAGGATCCAGGATACGCAAGAGGAGATCAGAGTGTTACATGCTGAGACCAGAGCGTTACAGGCTAAGACTAGAGCTTTACAGTAGTTAAGGTGTAATGATCAGGACAAGTTGACCATGCACATATAGCAGGACAGATTTGAGGCTAGAGCTCCCAAGCACCCTGATGGACTAGAGGACGCTGGTAATAGTTGTTATGATTTTATTAATTATTTAGTTATGTTGTATAGCCTGCTAACTTTTATGGGTAACTCCCAGCTAGTAGGCTATTAGGATCTTGTATTTTTCATTTTTTTATTAGAACTTATCTATGTATGTTTACGATGTTGCTATATACATGACATCGATTTTTTTATGTCATTGTTGATCTCATTTTTATAGATTCTTTGCGTGTGATGATTTGATTCATTGTGGTGATCTTATTTTCGTTATCTGTTATGATATAGAGCAATGGTACGTACTCGGCGATATGTGACAAACCCAATCCCAAACAACCGAGGTGGAGTCAACCAGACCGAGCTGGACCAGCTTGTTACTCAGCGTGTGGCTGACACACTTATTGTTATGGAAGAAAATCGATCTAGCACCTAGGGAGATACCAACCCAACTGCAACCACTACTCGCACATGTTCTTACAAGGAATTTCGCAGTTGCATGCAAGGGAATTTCAGTGGAGCTGAAGGTGCAGTCGGATTAACTCGTTGGTTTGAGAAGCCAGAGTCAGTTTTTCGAGTTAGCAAGGTTGAAGACAGTGATAATGTAAAGTATGCAATGTGCACCATGCTAGATGGTGCATTGACAGGACAGTAGGTATTGATGCCGCAAATACAATCCCATGGATTGAGTTTAAGCAGATGTTGATCAAGAAGTACTACCCTCGAATCGAGGTGTAGAAAATGGAAACTGAACTATGGAATCTGAAGGTGAAAGGAACACACATCGTTTCCTACACTCAACGTATCCAAGAATTGGCATTGCTTTGCCCAGAAATGGTCACACCTAAGGCTCGGATGATTAAACATTACATTGGAGGGTTGAGTCAGAACATCAAAGGAAATGTGACTTCATCAAAGCCAACAAACATTTATGAGACCATCACTATAGCTCAAAGCCTGATGGATCAAGTGGTACAGGATCTGGGTGAGAAAACTATTAATAACAAGAGGAAGTAGGAAGGAAATCACAACAACAACAGCAGCAACAACAACAACTACAACCAGGTCAAACGTCAAAAAGTGGCCAAGGTTTACACTGCTGGGCCAACTGACAAAGGTAAGTATGCTGGAAACCTACCCCACTGCAATAAGTATAACCACCATCAGAATGGACCTTGTTCGCCTACTTGCAATAACTATGGAAGGGCAAGCCATATGGCCAGGGATTGCAGATCTCCTGCCCGAGCAATAAATCAGTGAAACCAAAACAACAAGAGGAACCCACCTACCTGCTGCTTGGGGAGAAAAAGGGCATTTTAAGAATGAATGTCCAAAAGCAGGAAACCAAGGCCGAGTAAACTAGATCTGAGGCAATCGAAATCGTAGGAACCAGAACTAGGGAAACCAAAATGGAGGAAACAACGGTCAGGGAAACCAGAATGGAAATAGGGCTTATGGTAGAGTCTAGGGTTAGGAGGAGATGCAGCTGTCCAAGACAACAATGTTGTCACGGGTACATTCCTCATCAATAATCATTATGCATCAGTCTTGTTTAATTCTGGTGCTGATAGGAGTTTCGCGTCGACCACTTTTAGTGAATACCTTAATATTATACCTACTACTCTAGATATTGTGTACCATGTCGAATTAGCCGACGAGAAGTCTGCAGCGACCGATACCATTTTACGAGGGTGTACCCTAAACTTGCAAAACCATCCCTTCAACATTGATCTAATACCTATAGAGCTAGGAAGCTTCGACGTCATAATTGGAATTGATTGGTTGTCAGAATACCATGCAGTGATTGCATGTCACGAGAAACAAGTTCATATTCCTTACGAAAATGAAGTACTTGTAGTATAAGGAGTTAGAAGCGAATCCAGACTGAGCATCATTTCGTGTATCAAAACTTAGAAATACATAGAGAAAGGATGTCCAGTGTTCCTGATTCAAGTAACGAAAAAGGCAACAGAAGAGAAGCAACTAAAGACTTACCCATCGTGAGGGATTTTCTAAAAGTCTTTAATGAAGACTTGCCTGGACTCCCATCCACTCATCAGGTCGAATTTCAAATTGATCTAGTTCCTGGAGCTGCACCAGTTGCACATGCGCCTTATAGACTAGTGTCGGCCGAGATGAAGGAATTATCGGATCAATTGAAGGAACTTTCGGCCAAAAGGTTCATTAGACCAAGTTCTCTACCTTGGGGAGATCCAGTCCTATTTGTCAAGAAGAAGGACAGATCCTTCAGGATCTGCATCGATTACACTGAGTTGAATAAACTTACCGTGAAGAATCGATATCTGTTACCCAAAATTGACAATTTGTTCTACCAATTGCAAGGATCAAACGTTTACTCAAAGATTGACCTAAGATTGGGTTATCATCAATTAAGAGTTAGAGAGGAAGATGTTTCTAAGACGGCTTTTAGAACCCGTTATGGCCACTACGAATTTTAAGTAATGCCTTTTGGGTTAACCAACGCATCGGCTGTGTTTATGGACCTTATGAATCGTGTGTGCAAACCCTACTTGGATCAGTTTGTGATCATGTTCATCGATGATATACTCATTTAATCTCGCAATGAAGAAGAACACGAAAAAAATTTGAAGACAATCTTGGAGCTACTTAAGGATGAGAAATTGTACGCTAAATTTTCCAAGTGTGAATTTTGGATAAACACGGTGCAATTCCTTGGACACGTGATTGATAGTAAAGGCATTCACGTTGATCCCGTAAAGATCGAGGCCATTAAGGATTGGGAATCTCCTACCACTCCTACCGAGATACGCCAATTTCTAGGTCTTGCTGGCTACTATCAGAGATTCATCGAAGGATTCTCAAAGATCGCCAAATCTTTAACCGAATTGACACAGAAGAATAAGAAGTTTGACTGGAAAGAAGAATAGGAGACAGATTTTCAGCTCTTAAAGCAGAAACTCTGTGAAGCACTAATTTTGGCACTACCTGAAGGTAGCGATGAATTTGTAGTCTATTGTGACCCATCGCATAAGGGTTTAGGTGTTGTTCTAATGCAAAGAGAGAAAGTCATTGCATATGCATCCAGACAACTAAAGATTCACGAGAAGAATTATACAACACATGATCTGGAATTAGGAGCAGTAGTACTTGCTCTGAAAATTTAGAGACATTATCTGTACTGTATGAAGTGTATTATGTTTACCAACCATAAAAGCTTGCAACATATCCTAGATCAGAAGGAACTCAACATGAGAAAGCGACGTTGGTTAGAATTGCTCAGTGATTACGATTTTGAAATTCGTTATCACCCTAGAAAAGCAAACGTCGTAGCAGATGCTCTGAGCAGGAAAGAGAGGATTAAGCCTCTAAGAGTTAGAGCGTTGGTAATGACCATTAACTTGAACCTTCTGTCTTAAATTCTCGAGGCACATAAAGAAGAAGTTAAGGCAGAAAACATCAAATCCGAAGACTTGGGCGGTATGATCAAGAAACTTGAATCCCGTTCTGACGGAACGTTGTGTTTAGAGAACAGAAGTTGGTTACCTTGTTTTGGTGACCTAAGGGCTTTGATTATGCACGAGTCACATAAGTCGAAGTATTTTGTCCATCCAGTTTCTGACAAGATGTACCATGACCTCAAGAAATTATATTGGTGGCCGAACATGAAGGCCAACATTGCCACTTACGTCAGTAAGTGTTTGACATGTTCGAAGGTTAAAGCCGAATGTCAGAAACCGTCTGGTCTATTGGTTCAACCTGAAATACCATAATGGAAATCGGAAAGAATAACGATGGACTTCGTTACGGTTCTACCAAGGACATCAAACGGATATGACACGATTTGGGTCATAGTTGATCGTCTTACAAAGTCAGCTCATTTCTTGCCAATGAAAAAGACTGACCAGATGGAGAAATTGACGAGGTTGTACTTGAAAGAAGTAGTCTCTAGACACGGGGTGTCCATATCGATTATTTCTGACCGTGATGGTCGATTTACTTTGGGATTTTGGCAGTCACTTCATGAAGCTTTGGGAACTCAGCTAGACATGAGTACTGCATACCATCCTCAAACTGATGGACAAAGCGAAAGAACAATACAGACATTGGAAGACATGCTACGAACCTGTTTCATTAATTTTGGAAAAGGTTGGGACATATATTTTCCTTTGGTATAGTTCTCATATAACAACAGTTACCACACCATCATCAAGGCTGCACCATTTGAAGCACTTTATGGTCAAAAGTGTCATTCACCTGTTTGTTGGGCCGAAGATGGAGACGCCCAACTCACCGGTCCCGAAATCATTCACGAAACGACAAAAAAGATAATCTAAATCCGAAACCTAATTAAAGCTGCACGTGACCAATAAAAGAGTTATGCTGATAAGAGGTGTAAGCCCCTTGAGTTCCAAGTTCGAGACAAAGTCATGTTAAAAGTTTTACCCTGGAAGGGAGTGATCCAATTTGGAAAGCTTGGAAAGTTGAACCCCTGATACGTTGGACCATTCAAGATCTTAGAAAAGATTGGTCCGGTAGCTTACCGACTCGCGCTACCACAAGAACTAAGTAGTGTGCACAATGTCTTTCATGTGTGCAATATGAAGAAATGCTTATTCGACAAAGCACTTGTCATAACTCTAGAATAGATCCAAGTTGACGATAAGCTTAACTTTATCAAAGAACCATTAGAAATCATGGACCGCGAGGTCAAACAACTCAAGCAAAGCCGAATCCCTATTATCAAGTTCGATGGAACTCAAGAAGAGGTCCCGAGTTCACGTGGTAACGTGAGGATCAATTCCAAAGGAAGTATCCGTACCTCTTCGCCAACCCCGTACTTTCTTCAAATACCACGACTTGAGCTTTGCAGACAAAGCTCTTTTAACAGGGGAAGAGTGTGACAATCCGTCATTTCAAGACATTTTATGACTATAAACTTCAACTATTTACTTTGAACTTTTGCGCATTTACTTTTATTTGCAACCGTTAAGTTAAATCGCGTAAACGAAAAATCAACAATCAACGTAAATCGGCATCAATCAAATAAAAGTTTACATCAATTATGTGTTATATAATTTTTACAAAGATAATTTATAAATTTTTATGTTTTATTTTTTACTTTTACGTAAAACGCTTACGTAAACACTTATACTCATGCATGCATGCAACTAGCCAACACCTTTTATGTTTATACATAAGTGTGCATGTAAATAAATCACAATGCCAAAAATTAAGCACATGTTTCTTGTTTGTAAGCCAAGACCGCCACCTATATACACACAAATATGGCAAATGAAACATCATGAGGAAACTAATACATGTCATTCTAGTGTTTAACTCTTTCTTATGTTAACATGTGACTCTTGCTTAAACCAACACTTCATCTTTTCCTTGCTTTTGAGCTATACACGGCTAACATCAAGACCAAGAGAAGCAATCCCTATTTTTGGTTAACAAGTCACTATTCTATGCTAAATAAACTTTAAACCCTTCCTAAACTACTCCTATTGATAACATCAAATAATTAATACTTTTTAGTATAAAATTCTCTATGAAAATGCTTGTGATTAGGTTATAAATACCTGAAAATGTTCCTTAATCGCTTATATTTAGTTTTCTGGGAAAATTCGAGCATTTGAGCAAGAGACACGGAATTTAGACGTGGAATTCAAGCAATTGAAGGCATTCAAGGCTTTTACGGCGTAACCTCCTCTTAGAAGTTACGTCATAATCAAGATTAATGAAGAAATGACTAAGCATCAATTGTTATGGCGTAACCTCACCATCACTTTTACGCCGTAACATTTAATTTAAAGAAAGATTAAGTATCCGAGTCAGCATTACGGCGTAACCATGGCGATACGGTTACACCGTAACATCAATTAAGCCTGGAGAATGGGAAACCACATGTACATTGTTACGGCGTAATGTGTTCATAACTGTTACGTTGTAACACCTTTGATACTTATAAATAGAGCTCTCACTCGGCTCATTCAACATCACTTACCTCCTCTACTCACAACACAGTATCAAAGGGTAAACCAAGCCTTCAAGACCCGAAGCATTCCACCAGAAGTCCAAGGGAGAAGTCACTTAATTTGTTCTTGTATTTAATCGTTCAAAAACACGCGCTGTAAGGATAATGATGATTCAATCCATGATTTCTTTCATTCATTCTTGATTAACTGTTACCATGAGCGACTAAGCACTCCTAGTGCTGGCCTAGCCATGTATTTACTGTTGTTATGATTAATGTTTCCTGTTTGATTACGGTTTTATTGGATATCCTTATAGCCTTTCATTAATCCCTGGGTTTTGGTAGTGTAGAGGGTGGCTTAGATCTTGTTAGTCTTATAATTAGACTTAAAGGTTGAACCTGGGATTAGCGGGGTACTAGGGTAGATTGGAAGCTATCCCTAGTGTAAGAATTAATCATATTATCGCCTTTGTCACATTAAACACTTAAAATGCACAGGAACTCTTTCAGAGAGGGTTAATAATCTATATAGGTTATAGAATTGGTCTTAAGGATAGTTGGGGATTAACCACTAAAATCTTGGATGCCCTGCTCGTGTGATCTTAGGGGAATTGGGATCGTAGAGTAAGTATATGACAGACCTTAAATTGCCACCCCGGTCTGCTGATATTAGAACCACTAATGAAACTTGTAATTGAACATTGCATAGGAAAACATAATCATAATAGTAGTAATGAAATGGTTAGGCTAGCATACTTTTCTGCCTGATCACTTCTATCAATTTACTTTTATAGCATTTACTTTCCTGTTAAATTTTAAATCATCTCAAATCCATTTTCTAAACGTGACATAATCAAATTAGAACTAGTTAAAACTTAGCTCTTGGGACGACCTCGGATTTACCAACTACTGCACTATAAATGACCGGGTTTTATGCCCGTTAGTACGTGTATCGGTAGACGAGTTTTATAAATTTAAAACTTGTCAAATAATTATTCAAAACAATTTTACGCATCAAGTTTTTGGCGCCGCTGCCGGGGAGCTAAAATTAGTTATAGTTTGATTTCTTGTATTTTATTACTAAATTTTATTAACTAAGCATTTCAGAAATCATAATGGCTGAGGGAGAGATCGATATTAGGAGGCAATAACTCAAGGGAACCAGGCGCCAGGTGTGGTTAAACCCGAAATAGGAGGCAATGTGAATTTCAAAATCAAGAGTCAGTTCATGCGAGAATTAAGGGAGGATAGCTTTTCCATAAATAAGAATGACGATGCTCATGAGCATGTAGAGCGAGTCTTAGACATCGTCAGCTTATTCAACATTCCAGGAGTATCACACGATGCTGTCATGCTATGCGTTTTCCTTATTACACTCATTGGAGCCGCTAAAAAATGGGTGGACAAACTTTCTCCAGGAACCGTCGATTCCTGGGATCTCCTTAAAAAGCCTTTATCCAAAGGTACTGCCCGCCATCCAAAACCGCTAAGCAGCTTGAAGAAATCCGCAACTTCAAGCAGGAAGGTGACGAAACATTATACCAAGCTTGGGAACAGTATAATGACATGGTTTATAAATTCCTAACCCATGATATCAATAGCCATCAGAAGGTGAACATCTTCTATAATGGTCTTGGTACTATGAACCGTTAATTGCTTGATTCTCAGGGGCCAATTTCTGGCATGACACCTGCTCAAGCATTAACGGCATTCCATACTATGGCTGACCACTCTCAAAAGTGGCATGATGGTTCATCTAGCAGGAATATAGATAGTAGTAGTAATTTTGAAGGGATCGCTGCTATTGTTGTCACACCTCGCTAAAGCAGAAACATAGGAATGCGACATAATGATTTACATAGCTTAAGATACAAGATCATACCATACAAGGTTTACAAAGATTTAGATTTACATTAGTTCACCAGTTTACATTTTAGATCTGAAAGGCACAAGTCTCTGGATAAACACCCCATGAATGTACGTCTTTAGTTCCCATTACTCCCGATTTACCTTGATTGAAAACACACCTGAAAATGATACTCGAAAAGGTCAACATAAAGTTGGTGAGCTTGTAGGTTTGATAACAACCCAGTTGTTGTGCCATAGTTTCAAAAGGTGGACAAATGTGCAATATGACAGTGAATACATACAATAGAATAGATACCACTATAGAAACTCCATGCTATCATAGATTCAAGATCCACGAAGATTTTCAAAAGATATAGCTACCAACATAGCAACTCATAGTATCAAAGATTCAAGATCCATAAAGATTTCCACTAGATATCGATACCAACATAACGACTCCATACTACTCTTAGATCCATAGATACACAACAAATTTAGATACCAACATAACGACTCCATACTACTCTTAGATCCATAGATACACAACAAATTTAGATACCAACATAACGACTCCATATCACTCTTAGATCCATAAATACACAACAAATCTAGTTACCAAGCCGAAATTTCTCAAACTCTAACTTCACAAAGCACCTAAATAAAAACCCCTACCAGCGGAGCTACAACAATAGGGGCGTAAGAACACAAATTCACAAGAGCAAAAGATCAACAAGATCACATGATCACAAGATCACGAAGAATCACAAATCACAAGTTCACATGACCACAAGTTCACATGATACCTCGTATAACAAGATATGATCCATAAACAAGGTTAACTAAAACTCATGTCATTCACATAGCAGTTATAGGTACATAGCATTGTCTAAAAAGATAAAAGTTTCACACAGTGATGAAAACAAGTTCAAAACAGATTTGAGTATCATTTCCCCCCAACGGAAAAGAGTTAAAAAGTGAGGCTACGAGAACTCACCTTAAGCGAAAAGGTGATAAGTAGCAAGATCAAGATCAAACAAGAAAATGCAACGACACCCGGACATGACCTAATCCAATTAATGTTTAATTTAGATATACGCATTTTAAAAGTGTTTTCAAGGTCGATGCATAGAGGTCAGATGTGCGTTGTATGACCACCCTTACCATTATCAGTGGTGTGAAGATCTTTATGACCCCTTAGATCGTTATTAAGACTCATCTAGGATATAGTAACAATGATTAATAAACTTGCACAGCGGAATAATAAAACAAAAATCATAGTTACTTCAATGTTTTCTTTATTCATTATATCCCCAAGATCAAATGATCCTTGAGGCTAAACTAACTAATACATAGATGTTTATAACACATCTACTAACTATCTAACTATGCTAACTAACTAAACGTGTATACACACCATATCTTGTTTTTAGTCGACTCTCATTGAGAAGAACACACAAAACTTTTCCCTGGATACTAAAACATATCCTAGACCTCCTTTACTAGCATAAGAGTCAAGTCTTTACAAGGAAACTATTTCAAGATATAATGATTTTGCCCAAATCTTTATCACTTCACTTTTATCCTCTCTTTTTGACCAAATCTTGGTCAAGGCTTTACATGGAAACTATTTAAAAGATATTAATGAGTTTGACCAAATCTTTATCTCTTCATCTTTATCTCTTTTTGACCAAATCTTTATTTTCTTCTACATCTTGTAGAATCCCACAATGACGACTTTGGTCCTTTTGTTTCCATCTTGTTTCATTCGTGTTTTGTTTTATCAACTCAGATATAATTCCCAACAAGTGGTGTGATGGTAGACGACTTAGTTTCAAAGATAACATGTTCTAGTTCATACCTTAGTATGATATGCTTATACTATTAAGTAAAATAGTATAGTAATATAAGAAGACTTAGATAATAGATATCCAGAAATATACTTCGGTAATTCTATTCGGTAACCTTAGTTACCTTATTTATTACCCTTAACATTATCAGTGGTGTGATGGTTGACGACTTAGTTTCAAAGATAACATGTTCTAGTTCATACCTTAGTATGATATACTTATACTATTAAGTAAAATAGATAAGTAATTAATATGATCCGGTTATCTATCTGATAACCCCAATGATCTAGTTTACTTGAGTTAGAACGACATGTTTTAAGTGCACTAATGATTCAAATGTTATATATTTTATAATTTTATAAAATATATTTTTGTCTTTTAGTCGACCTATTAAAATAATATTATTTATTATTTTGTTGCAAAAGTAAGTTTTTGAATAAAATCTAAGTATAGGATTTTTACGAAATTTCGGCATGACCCGTTCATTTATACAACGTTTCCCAAGGTTTCAAACCTCAATTTCAAACATTATTTCACAATTTTCACCACTTTCTGACAAAATGATTATATAAGTATGTTTTACTTTCAAAAGTTTGTTTTAATCGAATAAAACGACTAGTTTTCGCTTATTGGGCCTTATGGCCCAATAGTGGTCTAAAACGTATTTATTTATTTCTAAGATCCGATTTAGGTCCAATAACATACTTACTAGTAAATATAAGTTCGAGAAATAAACCACAACGTAAGCCAAGACTCACGGACCAAGACCAAGCCTCGGTTTGGCTTGCCTTATTGAGTTGTGACCCATTAACCCCAAGATAAGCTATCCATAACTTATTTTCAAACCGTTAAGCTACGTTAGGCCTTGAATAACATAATAAGTTATAACCAAGAGCCACGAAAATAAGCCGAACCACAATAAGGTCCACAATGAGCCGCGACTTATTGGGCCTTATTGGGTCGTGTGTACCATAAGCTCCAAACAAGTATAATAAGCTTTCTAATAATCTACGTAGTGTCTTAGATATCACAATAGGCTATCAAAATAAGCTCACAAAAATAAGATACCATAGGTAAATAACCAAAACTATTTTCCTTATAACCAATTTTCCAACCGAAACTGATAAGTGCAAAATAAGCCAAATATTGCTTATTTTTAAGCTAGACTATAAATAAGCTACTTAGCATATAAATTTTTTTCAACCATCACAACCAATAAACCCTTTGTTCCCTTTTTTCTTTCTTGTTCGACCCAAACGCGCCCTTATTTAGTGTTTCATAGATTTTCGCCTTTGATTTTTAGAAAACGCACCGTACAACTAACATCTATGCATCATAAGAACACTAAAAGTATAGGAATATTTAAAGAAAAGAAAACTTACAAAATGGGTTTTAAAAGCGAGATAAACAAGAAACCGACAACCCAAACATTGTTTTTATGAACCCACGCCTATTGGAATCAACCCGGATGACTTAGACCTTCATGTTCGTGATCAAAACTTGAAAAATGGATGTGTTTAGTGTGTGTTTGCTGTTTGAACAACCAAGGAGAAAGAGGAGGTGATTTTTCTTTGTTTTTGAAATGTTGTGGTAATGCGTGTGTGTTTTGGAAGGGTATAAGACAAGATATAGTATTAAGGTTGGACAAAACCCCTAAAATGAAGCCTTGGTGTCCCCTTGGTGGTCCAAATTCGTTCAAAGCATCTAGAGGAATCCTAGGTGCATTTCGACCATTGTCGGGTTACTTAACGATCATAACTCGTGGTTTAAGATGCCACCCGAAAGTTCCTATTATTTTAAATGAACTCGAAAATACTTTTACATGAACTTAGAATATTCACATGACACCTTTTATAGTTAAACTTCATTAGATTTGATTTGAACATTAACGGACGTGTTGGGACTCGTTATAGATATTTCAAGCTATTTACGGGACAACCCTCCCAAAACATGATCAAAATAGATAAAATTCTCCAAAAAGGATTAACACAAGCAACACATAGATAAGATCACCAAAATAAACATTGATTCACCACCATCAACAGGGTAACTTGTTCTAACAGAAATGACAAAAGTCAAAAGTCAAAGGACTAATTTAGAACATATAGATTCCAGAAAAGTGCAAGGGTTACATTCTACCCCCCTTAAAAATAATTTCGTCTTGAAATTCAATTAGTACTAGAGCTAAAGATGCGGGTATTTAAGTTTCATTTGATCCTTACGTTCCCACGTGAACTTAGGTCCTCGTTTTGAATTTCATCAAACCTTGGCGATGGCAATTCTACTCCGCTTAAGTTTTTTGAACCCTCTCTAAGATTTCCACAGGTTCTACCACAAAGTTCAACTTAGTATCAACTTGGGTCTCATCCAGGGGTATTTGTAGTGTTTGATCAACCAAACACTCTTTACCATTCGACACGTGGAACATGTCATGAACACTATTAAGCTCTTCAGGTAGTCTAAGTCTATAGGATACTGGACCGATTCTCTCAATGATCTCAAATGGTCAAACGAATCTAGGTGCTAGTTTCCCTTTCTTCCCAAAGTGTACCACACATTTTCAAGGTGACACTTTGAGCAAGACATGTTCACCCACACTAAGCTCTAAAGGTTTTCTCCTTTTGTCTGCATGGCTTTTCTGACGATCACGTGCAGCTTTAAACCTATCTTTGACCCGTGAGATCCTATCAGTAGTTTCTTGCACTAATTCAGTAGTTTCTCTAACTTTTGCCCATAAGATCAGTGAGCGGCACTTTCTACCAAACAAGGCTTCGAACGGTGCACACCTCACACTAGAATGATAACTATTATTGTATGAGAACTCAACCAATGGAAGATGAACATCTCAACTTCCCCCGAAGTCAAGGACGCATGCTCTAAGCATGTCTTCTAAGGTCTGGATAGTACGCTCACTCTAACCATCGGTCTGAGGGTGGTAAGCTGTACTCATGTCTAACCAGGTTCCTAGTGCCTCTAGCATTGATTGCCAAAACCTTGATGTGAAACGACTATCACTATCATAAATGATTGAGATCGACACACCGTTCCTAGCAACGATCTCATTGAGATAGGGTCTAACTATCCTATCCATCTTATAGTCCTTACGCATAGGTAGAAAATGAGCAGACCTAGTCAACCGGTCCACAACGACCTAGATTGTGTCATGCCCACTACTAGTCCTTGGTAGTTTCGTAACAAAGTCCATTGCTATCCTCTCCTATTTCCATTCAGGGACCTCAGGTTGCTGCAGTAAGCTAGATGGCCTCTGTTGTTCAGCCTTCACCTTCGAACAAGTTAAACATTTTCTAACATACATTGCTATATCTTTTTTTCATTCCTGACCACCAATACATATCCCTAAGATCATAGTACATCTTGTCAGCTCCTGGGTGTACAGAGTTCATCGACTTATGAGCTTCGTCTATTATCAGGGTTCTCACATCACCCTTCAAAGGAACCCATATTCAATCCAGTTAGTACAATGCTCCATCACTCCTACGTTCTATTAGTTCATCCATCCCTCTCTGCATTTCTGCTGGCTCATTAAATGCTTCATTATGAGCCGCTAGTGTCTTATCCTTGATACTCGACTGAATGTTCATGCTTATAGCTAGAACTCTCTTAGGCTTAATCCTCTCTTTCCTACTTAGTGCATCAGCTACTACATTCGCCTTACCAAGATGGTAGTGAATTTCATAGTCATAGTCACTGAAAAGCTCTATCCAGCGATGCTGACGCATGTTTAGTTCCTTCTCAGTTTAAGATCAAGATTCTATCTCGTCTAGGTTGCTCAAATTTCCTAACGAGAGTTTCATTTGGTTCTCCCATAACACGAAACCAATAATCAAACAGACTTCCTATGGGGTGATAACTAGTTAATCCTTGGCTATGCTTTACTTAGATTCCATCATGTGCCAACCACCAAAATCCAGAGGGTGTTCGTAGGTTAGGGTGAACAATTTTCGCTAGGGAAACTGCTAGTCCGTGTAATGACCTAGTCTACTATATTAGAATCCATGATTGTTATCCTTTCTTGTTGTAAGGACTAACGCCTGTACTTAGAAGTCAATGGAGGTCAATTTCATTATGAAAGAATTAGATGTCAAATCAAAACTCGGTACTGTGGTCATAACTTATGTGACATGGTCAAGTACTACTAAAAGTTGAAATCATGGCGTTCTTATCCAACTTATTCTACTAAGTGAAAGGAGTGTCAGTATAAAGTAATTCGTCAAGCGGCTATATAGGCGAAGGTGAGCTAGTCCGTCCTTAGGAAAGATTATCATAAGCCTTAAGCTAAGTAACAACTTTGAATCTAATTCAACTCCACAACTCAATCAAACAAGAAATGTCATGAAATTAAGCTAAGCATCAAGTTGTTATTTCAAACTTACTGCTATTGAAAAGTTTTCTCAATTTAGGGTTTGCCCAACACAACGAATGGGTATCTACTGCTTAGATTGGTGAGATTAATGACGAAGGTTAGGGGTTACAGTCGAGGCAAGTGATTTGTTCCAAAAAGAAGTTTGAAAGCGATGATTTATAAATCAAAATTTCTAAGGGCAAAATCCAGTGTCAATGATCTGGTGCGTTCGAAATCCTCATTGATAATCCGAGGTGTTCGGTTCGTTTCCTATGGCCGAATAGAGCGTAAACGTAATGTGTGTCCCTTATCGGAGGCATGGTTTAAAAATTTGTTAACGACGTTTATTCAGAGTAAACCATAATAAAAGTTTGACTATCAATGTAGTTTGAAGCAATGTTCTTTGAAGTTTTCATTACCATAGTCATGTGAAAAGATGTCTGTAAAAGTTTGTGTATCGACTACGCGATTTTTTGTATATGATCTGGATTTTCGACTTTCAAGAAAACTGACGTTCGAACATGTGTTCAAAACCATTTATGTTTAAAACCACCAACCATAGAAATCCCAAAGTTTTGTACTTCGTAAGGTCTGTAAGAAAACGTTTCAATTGTATAAAAGTTTTGACCGAAATACTTTGGTTCGTCCATATTGGTACCATCTTCGGAACACGTACACTAGGGCGGCTACTGTTATCACGACTAATCGTGAGGAATTTAGCCTAAAGGTATCTTTCTCTCAAGAATCCCATCGTTCTATCTGTAGTTTCCAAGGTCCGAATTGTATGACAATACCACCAATTTTGACTACGCTTGTCAGTGAGTTGTTCTTAGTGCGACTAAGAATGTAATCCAATTCGTTGGTTTAGAATGCGGTGTATTCTGCCTTTCTAACAAAATGAGTAGTGTGGGGAAGACATGGCATGAGATAACCGATAGGTGCATAAATACTCTTATAAGATAACATTACTCAAATTACCAGCATAGATCTGCTTTCATATAGTAATCAATATAAAACTTGAACTTAGGCATAGGTGTTCGCAACCGTATTCCATACAATATACATATACCCACACACACACATACACACATACATACACACCCACACACACACACACACACACACACACACACACATATATATATATATATATATATATATATATATATATATATATATATATATATATATATATATATATATATATCTAATGATATACCGATAAGAATGAACGACAAATAGGAAATCGCAAGATCAGATAGCGGGAATAAGCATCTCAAGGCAACATACAATACAACTAAGGCAGCATGGCAAACACTAGGCAATCAATAAAGATCTAGATCTCAACACTCGCAAGCATCTCATGAAATGGCAAAAGACGAAGGTACACATATGCAATGTATACTTTCAAGGTCAATTCATTTTCAGGTGGTCTTAGCATTCCGCATCCCTCCCCTTTAACATAACATGGGGAGACTACCCGTATAATTTCGTAGTCCTTTATGAATTAGGCATAGTTGATCAGGCTATGCATAATTTAAGAAACACCATGAAATGCTTAGGCTAGTAAACTTCCGCCATGTTCAAGGTTTATATGAAAACTTTAGTTTGGTTATAGTTGCGTTTTTACTTTAGAAAAATGGGCATTCTCTATAATCTTGGCTCGGATACCAATCTATCACACCCTGCTAAAGCGAAAATACGGGAATGCGACATAATGATTTACATAGCTCAAGATACAAGATCATGCCATACAAGGTTTACAAAGATTCATATTTACATTAGTTCACCAGTTTACATTTTAGATCTGAAAGGCACAAGTCTCTAGATAAACACCCCATGAATGGTCTATTGGATTCCATTACCCCAATTTTACCGTTCTGTTGAAAACACACCTGCAAATGATACTCAGAAAGGTCAACATAAAGTGGTGAGCTCGTAAGTTTTCTTGATAACTTCCCTTGCCTATGCGCCGTATTTCAAAAGAGGACAATTATGCATTATGAAAGGGAATACATGCAATATAGACTTAGATACCAAATACAACTCCGATGCATATCATAGATTCATAAAATCGTCAATAGATATAGAAATACCAACATTCCAATGCGTATCCTAATTCAGAGATTCGCTTAGAGTAGATCCCATCCCCCATAGCAATTGCCTTGCTACCATATATCCATAGTTACACATCGAATTATAGATACCACAGAACACGAAACCCATACTACCTTAGATCCAAAGATGCGACAACAAGAGAGAACCACATCTCAGACTCCATACACTCATTAGATCCAAAGATACACAATAATATACGATGACCACATAACAACGCATACTACACGTAGATCCCAAAGATGCACACTATTTAGATACCACATACAACCCTATCACTCTTAGTATCCAAGCGATGCACAATAAGTATAGTATACCCCACAATAAACACTCCATACTGACGCTTTAGATCAAAGATGCACAACAATAAAAGATATCACATAACAACGCCGTACTACCTCTTAGTATCTAAAGTTAAACAACATTAGAGATACTACCATTCCTCGCAAAGAGGGTCTAAATCTAAGTTCACACATACCTAAACCCTACCAGCTAGAGCTATACATAGGGCGAAAGATCACAAGATCACAAGTTCACAAGATCACAAGATCACATGATACCTCGCATCACAAGATATGATCCACAAATAAGTTTACCTAAAACTCATGTCATTCACATGGCAGTCATAGGCACATAGCATTGTCCAAAAAGATAAAAGTTTTGCACAATGATGAAAACAAGTTCAAAACAGATTTGAGTATCATTTTCTCCCAACAAAAAAGAGTTAAAAAGTGAGGCTACGAGAACTCACCTTAAGCAAGAAGGTGATAAGTAGCAAAGATCTAGATCAAACAAGCAAATGCAACGACACCTGGACACGACCTAATCCAGTTAATGTTCAATTTAGATATACGCATTTCAAAAGTGTTTTCAAGGTCGATGCATAGAGGTCAGTTGTGCGTTGTACGATCACCCTTAACATTATCAGTGGTGTAATGGTTGATGACTTAGTTTTAAAGATAACATGTTCTAGTTCATACCTTAGTATGATACACTTACACTATTAAGTAAAATAGATAAGTAATTAATATGATCCGGTTATCTATCCGATAACCTCAATGATCTTGTTTACTTGAGTTAGAACGACATGTTTTAAGTGCACCAATGATTCAAGATGTTACATATTTTATATTTTTATAAAATATATTTTTTGTCTTTTAGTCGACCTATTAAAATAATATTATTTATTATTTTGTCACAAAAGTAAGTTTTTGAATAAAATCTAAGTATATAATTTTTACGAAATTTTGGCATCACCCGTTCATTTATACAACGTTTACCAAGGTTTACCTCAATTTCAAACACTCTTCCACAATTTTCACCACTTTCCGACAAAATGCCAAAAATCTACATCTAACAACGTTTTTCAAAATATATTTCCTCAGACGTCTTATATATATATATATATATATATCACTATATAAGTATGTTTTACTTTCAAAAGTTTGTTTTAATCAAATAAAACGACTAATTTTCGCTTATTGGGCCTTATGGCCCAATAGTGGTTCAAAGCATATTTATTTAGTTCTAAGATCCGATTTAGGTCCAATAACATACTTACTAATAAATATAAGTTCGAGAAATAAACCACAACGTAAGCCAAGACTCACGGACCAAGACCAAGCCTCAGTTTGGCTTGCCGTATTGGGCCGTGGCCCGTTAACCCCAAGATAAGCTATCTATAGCATATTTTCAAACCGTTAAGCTACGTTAGGCCTTAAATAACATAATAAGCGATAACCAAGAGCCACAAAAATAAGCCGAAGCACAATAAGGTGACAATGAGCCGCGGCTTATTGGGCCTTATTGGGCTGTGAGCACCATATGCTCTAAACAAGTATAATAAGCTTTCTAATAAGCAAATAAGCTACGTAGTTTCTTAGATATCACAATAGGCTATCAAAATAAGCTCGCAAAAATAAGATACCATAGGTAAATAACCAAAACCATTTTCCTTATAACCTATTTTCCAACCAAAACTCATAAGTACAAAATAAGCCAAATATTGCTTATTTTTAAGCTCGAATATAAATAAGCTACTTAGCATATAAATGTTTTTCAACAATCACAGACACGATATAAAAATGAGAAACCCTTTGTTCCCTTTTTTCTTTCTTGTTCGACCCAAAAGCACCCTTATTTAATGTTTCATAGATTTTCGCTTTTGATTTTTAGAAAACGCACCGTCTAACTAACACTTATGAATCATAAGAACACTAAAAGTACAAGAATATTTGAGGAAAAGACAACTTATAAAATGGGTTTTGAAAGCGAGATAAACACGAAACCGACAACCCAAAAATTGTTTTTATGAACCCACGCCTATTGGAATCAGCCCGGATGAATTAGACCTTCATGTTCTTGATCAAAACTTAAAAAATAGATATGTTTGGTGTGTGTTTGTTGTTTGAACAACCAAGGAGAAAGAGGAGGTGATTTTTCTTTGTTTTTGAAATGTTGTGGTGATGCGTGTGTGTTTTGGAAGGGTATAAGATAAGATATAGTACTAAGGTTGGACAAAACCCCTAAAATGAAACATTGGTGTCCCCTTGGTGGTCCAAATTCATTCAAAGCATCTAGAGGAATCCTAGGTACCTTTCGACCCTTGTCGGGTTACTTAACGATCATAACCCATGCTTTAAGATGCGACCCGAAAGTTCCTAGTATTTTTAATAAACTCGAAAATACTTTTACTTGAACTTAGAATATTCGAACGACACCTTTTATAGTTAAACTTCCTTAGATTCGATTTGAATATTAGCGGGCGTGTCAGGACTCATTATAGATATTTCAAGCTATTTACGGGACAACCCTCCCGAAACATGATCAAAATAGATAAAATCCTCCAAAAAGGATTAACACAAGCAACACATAGATAAGATCACCAAGATAAACATTGATTCACCACCGTCAATACGGTAACTTGTTCTAACGGAAATGACAAAAGTCAAAAGACTAATTTAGAACATATAGATTCTAGAAAAGTGAAAGGGTTACAATTGTTAACAAACTAGATAGCATAGGTCTTGACATAAAGAAACTTAAGGAGAACGTGCATACTATTTAAGTAGGATGTCAGACTTGCGGAGGGGCTCACCTTGACAAGGAGTGTCCTCTAAACGAAGAAGTTAAGAGAGTTAAAGAGGTTAAATATGGCGAGTTCGGATGTTCCTCACCTTTTAGTAATGGAGATAAATATCGTGTAGGCCCGCCTGGATACTACACACGCATTGACAATCGCCTATTACTTGGAGAAAAAAGGCCAAACTTGGAGGAGCTTATGAACAAACACCTAGAGGAGTCAACACGAAGAAGAGCTGAGATGGAAGAGTGGGTGAAGAAACTCCAGGAGAATGCAAAGATTAATACTCAAAATCAAAGCGCTTCGCTAAAAAATATAGAAAACCAAATCAAGCAGCTGACAAAAGAGTTTCACGCAAAACTGATAGTGAAGTGAACAATTCATCATTCGACCAATGCAAGGCAGATTACGCCGACGAAGAGGCACCACTTAACAACGAAATTAACAAACCCCACGAAGTATCTTTTGTTCAAGAAGAAGGTATGTCATCAAAAGTCTTGCCATGCTAACTACCACCAAAAGAGTTGAATCCAAGGAATTTCACTCTTCCCTGCACTATTGGAAGTTTAAATATTTAGGCTATGGCAGATTTAAGCGTGAGTATTAATGTCATACCTAAATCCATGTTTGAACACCTAAAACTAGCTAGACTTAAGAAAATCGACATGCTAGTTGAAATGGCTCATATGATGAAAACGGATCCAATAGGAATATTTGAAAACGTCCTTGTTAAGATCGATAAGTTTTTATTTCCAGCAGATTTTATGGTTATAGATATGTTAAACACGCGTAATGAACCATGCTTCTTGGGAGACCATTCTTAGCAACTATTCATGCCGAGATAGATGTCTTTAACAAAGAAATCTCTTTAGGAATTGGGGATGACACGGTTACTTTCAACATGGACAAGAAAATTCATAATTTCACGACCCCTGTAGGAAAGATTATATAATACACTTAATTCATAATGATGAATCTCCTTCTTGTAATAATGCTTCGTTAGATAAGTCTTCAAGGTTTGAGAAATCTGGCAATTTGCATAATGAGAACAACTGTATACAGGAACGAAGTAGAAAGAAGACAAGGATACTTAAAGTTGACACAAACCTCCCTAGCACGCACTTTTGTAAACCTGTTAAGAAAATTGCAATGGAATACTCAAGGTTTAGCCGACATGTGACCCAACCATGAAGACATGTAACAGGGGAATTGAAATCTATGGGATAAATGTAGAAGGAGTTTTAAAATTATGGTATTGTTACCTTGATGATGATAGGGTAAGTATAAAAGGGAGTGGTTTATCATTTCCTGAATTCCTCTTAGTTAAGTATAAGCCTATAAGAAATAGTTAATTTGGGACAATAGGTATGCGGAATGGTGCAATGAAAATTCAAGCCTAGACACACCCACTTCGAGGTTTACTTCAGTCTAGGAGGATTATAAACCTAGACCAAAGGACTATCCTTTCAAAGATTGGTTATTAACAAAGGTGGGACACGCTAAAGTGAGTGAACCAGTTAAGAGAGCACTATAAAAAACATGGCTCATTGATTGCTTTCAAGAAGAGCTAGTCAAAGATCCACGATCAAGGAGTTTTGACGACTATAAGTGGATGTTTGATTTAGAAATTGACCAATTAGCTGACGAGTATGAACTAGGGATAGGGAAGAAAGGAAATATGCTAGATAATATATGGGAAAATTACAAGAAAGTACAAGGGGATAATTATGATCAAAAATCAGAAGAGGAAGAAAGACGAGAAATTGGAGTTGACATAGAAGGGTATGATCCACCAAGGGTCATGTAGAAACTTTTGAAATAAAAAGATACTCATTTGACAGTGGCCAAAGTTTCATTTGCGTCACTAAAGAATTGATGGATGCTTTACCATTGGGAAGAGAAAACGGATCAAGGTTCAGGGAGATGATCCGTAAGGAAGTGGACAGTGGAGGGAAGGTCCACAGAAAGACGTTAGGAAGTGAACAGTGGAAGGAAGGTCCACAGAAAGATGTAGTTTCGTCTTGAGTCTAACTTAAAGACTCGATAATAAAAAAAAGTGTTTGTCGGGAGACAACCCGTCTTTTATTTTTTGCATTTTAGTTGGTTTGTTGGTTTCTCACTTGATTTTGCAGGTTCTCACAGCAAGGAATGGGGTCTCGAGGTCTCCTCGACTCGTTTTCATGTGGTAAATAGGTTCCTGTTTAGGCGTAACCACCTTGGTTACGCCGTAACAGATGTATTTACGGCGTAATCTCCTATCTGAGTTACGCCGTAACCTTTCTTAATTCAAAACTTCAAATTTAACAACCACATGATTACGGCATAACCAAACCCATGATTACGCCGTAACCCCTTTCTAAAATCCTAAAATCAGTTGAAAACTTTAACAAAACCTTGTACATTTAAATGAACTTTGTGGGTATGTTCTCTGGAAACCCTCACGAGACTTCACTCGTCCACTTGGGCCACCAAGTGGTTTAAAAGGCTTATTGCATATGCTAAATGCAACCATGATTCCTACAAAAGTGAGTTAGTTTGTCCTGTATAATTCCGTTTTTAATGGTTAATGCTTTTAAGTTTGTTTAGTGATTTCAGGGGATATGAAATTGCACAGGATACAAGGACTAAGAGTTCGTCTCTTGCGATTATAACTTGAAGTAAAGAGCAATTCTTAGGGGAGTCTCTTGTTCTAAATTCTACTCTTATTCTTTAGTTTTCATTTCCTTAATTGTACAATAGGGACATTGTACAAATCAAGTGGGGGGGGGAGTAGAATTACCGCTTGACCTATATTTGCCTTTGATTTTCTAGTTTAATTTGAAATTTTGAGCCAATTTAAAAAATTTTAACATGTTTTTCCTAATAAACTAGAATTAATCTTTTCCGAGCGCACTATTATCCTTTGATTCAATTGGTGAGGTTAAGCCTATTATTCTATTTTCATCTATTATGCATAAATCCACCAAATATGTGAGTGTGCCGGTAGTATTGTAGACTTTAGAACTTGGTTTGTACATCATTTTGAGACCTAATTGATTAGTTGGAATATACAGTTCAAGAAGGAAACATCTTAGGAATTCACCCAAACAACCTATATATATGTGTGTTTATCGACTTGCTACACTGACTTGTTTACCTCCCGTGTAAAAACCCCTATTTGCACTCAGTTTTAGTGCAAGATACCTTTAGATCACCTTGTTAAGCCAATCCATGTTTAAAACACCTTTTTGTATCGTTACACCCTTTCGCCTTAGCCAACCATGTAGTCTAAATTTTCTTTGTGTTGAAATACCTAGCTGCTTAAGTCCATTGGTTCAGGGAAATAGGTTCGGAAATTTTGCGCGTTCATGGAATACCTATCATTAATGATCTGTAAGGACCACCCTGTTTCATCACTTTAGATATTGTTCATCTCAAGTGGGGGATATGTATTATGTATCATATGCTGCAGGGGCAATAATTAAAGATATAAAACTCTTTAGTATATATATATGTTTATGTTGGTTACGTGTTATAAAACCAACAAGTTGTAAAAAAGATGTAAAGATGGTGCAACTATAAGCCATCTATGTGCTAAAAAGATATAAAGGTGGTGAAAATATAAGCCACCTGTATGATTGTAAAGAATGGAGCTAGTAGCCCATTATTAAAGATCAAATTTTTGGACTTAAATACTTGGGCTTATGGATGGACGGTAGCCGGTTATGAATACCTTAGACTATTAAAGACTATTTGTTTTGTGTATTTTATTTAACACCAATTATTGTGTATCCCATGTCTTATCCTACCCTATATTATTATGCATCCTAACCCTTGGTTTTGCTCGAATGAGGGATTTGAATTATGGATGTGTATATGTGATTTTGTCGCCCTCGTTGGTGTAACTCTTTTGGTAAAGATTGCAGGAAGATTCACCCTGTCTAAACCCGTGTCTCACCCCTGTTGCCTTTAAGACTGTTTAGACCATAATTCTAGCTTATGTAGATTTGTGTACTTTCCAAGCTTATGATAGAATACATGCTATGACTGTGCAATTAAGTGATAACCCCGAAATGAAACACTTAGATTAGTCATGAGAGTTGAGTGTTTTCGATCCCCTTTTCGTGAGGTGTTCGGCTTTGATGTTTCTAGCATAAGTAATTATAAATTCATTTCTCTAAGTTAAAATTAGGGAAATCATTTTATAAATTATTCTAACAGTTCTACTTGAGGGCAAGTAGAAGTCAAGTGGGGAGATATTTGATAATATCAAATAATTAATACTTTTTAGTATCAAGTTCCTTATGAAAATGCTTGTGATTATGCTATAAATACCTAAAAATGTTACTTAATCACTTATATTTAGTTTTTAGGGAAAATTCGAGCATTTGAGCAAGAGACACAGGGTTTGGACATAGAATTCAAGCAATTGAAGGCATTCAAGGATTTTACGGCGTAACCTCCCCGCAGAAGTTACGTCGTAATCAAGATTCACGAAGAAATGACTCAGCATCAGTTGTTACGACGTAACCTCACCATCACTTTTACGCCGTAACATATAATTTAAAGAAATATTAAGTATTCAGCATTACGGCGTAACCATGGCGATACGGTTACGCCGTAACATCAATTAAGCCTAGAGAATGGGAAACCACATGAGCATTGTTACGTCGTAATGTGTTCATAACTGTTAAGCCGTAATACCTTCGATACTTATAAATAGAGCCCTCACTCGGCTCATTCTGCATCACTCACCTCCTCTACTCACAACCATAATATCAAGAGATGAACCAAGCCTCCAAGATCTGAAGCATTCCGCCAGAAGTCCAAAGGAGAAATCACTTAATCTATTCTTGTATTTAATTGTTCAAAAACACTTATTGTAAGGATAATGATGATTCAATCCATGATTTCTTTCATTCATTCTTGCTTTACTGTTACCATGAGCGGCTAAGCACTCCTAGTGCTGGCCTAGCCATGTATTTACTGTTGTTATGATTAATGTTTCTTGTTTGATTACGGTATTATTGGATATCCTTATATCCTTTCATTGATCCCTGGGTTTTTGTAGTGTAGAGAATGGCTTAGATCTTGTTAGTCTTGTTATTAGACTTACCGGTTGAACCTGGGATTAGCGAAGTACTAGGGTAGATTGGAACCTATCCCTAGTGTAGGAATTAATCATATTATCGCCTCTGTCACATTGAACACTTAAAAAGCATAGGAACTCTTTCTGAGAGGGTTAATAATCTATATAGGTTATAGAATTGGTCTTAAGGATAGTTGGGGATTAACCACTACAAACTTAGATGCTGATGACATCAAATAACGTTACTTTTATAGCATCATTTATCCCATGAAAAGAATTGTTACTTAATTGCTTAAAGTTGTTAATTGTAGTAATTATAGAGGACATTGTGAAGACAAGCTAAAAGGCGCGCATTTTGGAGCTTAAACGAAGATATTTGAAGATTGCTTATTCTGACTACATACGCTTTATCCAGCAAAGAAGATACGGCGTATTTGTGCATGGACTTCACAAGAAACCACGTATGTTCAAGACCCAATACGGCGTATCATGCTGATTATATACGTCGTATCTAGCTGGTCAACAGTCAAAGATCCTGCAGTAAATGTGATTGAAAACAGTTAATATGATTGATTATGAACGTGGTGCGTACTCCAAGGAATTCCACCAAATACTCCGTATTCACCTCATTCGATACAACGTACCGACTCATTTTCAGAGACTATAAATGGAAGACTCAAAAACGATTTTTTAGTGTGCTTAATCATATTCTTTATACCATAAACACAAAGGTCAATTTTCTAAAGAGAAGAAGAGCAGCCAAGGACAAGCATCGATACATAATTCCATAGAATACACCGTGTAATTCTTGTACTCTAATAATCATTCAATTGTTGGTATCATTCGTTTAACTCGGTTAGTTTACCTTGGTTGTTTGATTATTTCTGTATAATTACAATGGTTATTGGCTAATACCCTTGGGTATTAGCCATTTTAATGAAGATTCAATGTTTGGTTTGTTTAATCCTGATTACTTAATTTATCGTTGTCTGTTTAATTATGTTTATCATTTCATACTTGTTTATGTGCTTGAGTATGTGACCCATCATTCAACTGGGTCTAGTGATACTGACTAAGTGATCTAGATACTGGGATGGCTCTCCATATTGTGTCTTATAATAGGATCACAAAAAATGTCATATCTTTACCAATTTATTAAGGGAATAAGTTATACTAACATGTGACCTTTTATAGCGTTCTTCTTCTTTTGGTAAAGACACGAACAATGGACTACCAGTATATAAAATGCCGTCAAGCAGTAAGTGGGTAAAGTTCTGATGGGCTAGGGTTTAACAAGATCGCCATTGCTTTAATCCCTAAGATAGATTATAATTAAACTAAAAGGATACTTTATGCGGAGACGTTAATTGTGACAGGATTCAACGTGTCTAGGTCTTAGGAAGAAGTACCGCCTAAGTCTTAAGAATGATATGCCACCTCGAGATAAACACTCATTGCACTAAACAAACAAACCAACGTTTAATCAGATTTAATATGACTAATACAGTTTTCTTATATTTGGCTAGACCGCTCTTTTATCTTCTGATTATCTTCTTGAGTGATGATTGTGTTTTGAATTAATTTAAGTCGCCACAAAACCTGTGCCAGTCTCTCAGGCTGAACCCCCCTTATCAATAGAACTAGGTTTAGCATATGTTTAACAATAATTAGAAATAACATATAATTAATTAGACTAAATAAAATACTGATAGAATATAAGGT
The DNA here is from genome assembly GCA_026074375.1 of Tanacetum coccineum. Taxonomy (NCBI): domain Eukaryota; kingdom Viridiplantae; phylum Streptophyta; class Magnoliopsida; order Asterales; family Asteraceae; genus Tanacetum; species Tanacetum coccineum. Next base: position 45,574 of record BQNB010015125.1, on the reverse strand, counting down.
TAACTTTCTCGCTCTTAGTGTTTGACACCTTACTTACCAACGAAGTTACATCTTTGACCGGGTACACTGCCCGTTAGAGTGTTGTTTTCAGATAAGTCGGCTAAATATAAATTTAAAACTTGATAATCATAAAATACAACCTACACGACAGCACAACAGAAGCCTTGCCCGTGTGATCTTAGGGGAATTAGGATTGCAGAGTAAGTATAGGACATACCTTAAATGCCAATTCGGGTATGCCGATATTAAAACCACTAATGAAACTTGTAATTGAACATTGCCTAAGAAAACGTAATCATAACAGTAGTAATGAAATGGTTAGGCTAGCACGCTTTTTTCCCTGATCACTTATATCAATTTACTTTTATAGCATTTACTTTCCTGTTAAAATTTTAAATCATCTCAAAACCATTTTCTAAATGTAACATAATCAAATTAGAACTAGTTAAAACTTAGCTCTTGGGACGACCTCGGATTTACCAACTACTGCACTATAAACAACCGGCTTCTCTACCTGTTAATGCGTGTATCGGTAGACGAGTTTTATAAATTTAAAACTTGGCAAATAATTATTCAAAACAATTTTACGCATCACCTATATAAGAAATACACTTAACACATAGTATGCATCACAAAATCAAAGCAAAAACTCTTTTTCTTTCTCTCCTTGGGTCATGACAACCTACAACAAACAAAAACAAGTGTGGAGTCAAGTCTTGGTTAATAATTTGCAAGTATTTTCAAGAAGGTTTAAAGGGTTTAGGTAGGTATCACACAATTGGGGTTTGATTTAGGCACTAGTGTTGTTATTCTCATCACATCATCCTCACTAAGGTCCATTTCATTTCCTCATATTTTCATGATATTTACTTTCATATGATCAATTTACATTCAAGTTATATCACCACTTAGTTTGTATTTTAACAAGTTTTCAAGAAAATCAAGAATATACACAAGTGTGTTAATACTTACACATGAATGAAAAATAAGCAACAAACATGTTAGAACTTCTAAAAATACATATTTTGATATGTTACAAGTACTAGTTAAATTTATAAACTTGTTGTTAAGTACTTGTTCATACACTAGTTTGTGTAGTCTCATAATTTATTTTAAGTTCTTGAAGTTTTGTTCATGTTATTGAGATGAGTTGGATGAGATTATGTTAGTGGATGATTGTGGTTTGTGAAGAGGGTTGAAGTGTATAAATTAGAGGACTTGTAGTGTTAAAAATGTAGTAAAAACCATAAGCTAAAGACATATATATATATATATATATATATATATGTATATATATATATATATGTATATATATATATATATATATATATATATATGTATATATATGTATATATATATATATATATATATATGTATATGTATATATATATATATATATATATATATATATATATATATGTATATATATATGTATATATATATGTATATATGTATGTATATATGTATGTATATATGTATGTATATATGTATATATATATGTATATATATATGTATATATGTATATATATATATGTATATATATATATATATATATATATGTATATATATATATGTATGTATATATATATATGTATATGTATATATGTATATATGTATATATATATATGTATATATGTATATATATATGTGTATATATTTTAGGACAGACGACACATTCTGTATCGACACGAACTTCAAGACAAAATCAAACCTTAAAAATATGATACTACATCTTAATACGAAGCCGTGGATATAAAGAACTCGAAAAACGGACGTAAAACGAAGAAGATATGAATTTTTAAAGTCTACCGACACTATTGTTATTTTTACAGCTTTATGAAAAATGTAGAGTCTGATCCGAATTTAATTCGTGTTTTTTTTGATAAAAGTGTGTGAGTTTTGAAGCCTAAAAGTGTGTGAGTTTTAAAGTCTACCGACACTAGAAAGTTGCTCGGAATGGTATTTTGATAAAAGTGTGTGAGTTTTGAAGCCTAAAAGTGTATTAAAAGTGAGATAATCTTCATTAAAACTAGATAACTTTTTATATAAAATTTCTACACACTTTATAAAAATGTAAAAGCTGATGGGATTTTTAATTGGTGTTTATGGGTGTTTTCGGGTGCGTTTGGACTATAAAAACCTTAGGAAATCATAGTATAACATTTATATAATACTAATACGCATTTTAAAAACTTTATAAATGTTATTTAGGAATTTATTTAAACTATATATTTTGACACTTTAAAATTAATAAAAATAGTGGATCGAGCGAAATTGACTATAATTATTTTTCAGATTAATTTAATATTTTACAAGTGTAAATACTTAGACATTAAAGGACAAACGTAACGTAAACATTGTTTTGACTTATAAACTAAACTAAAACTAATAGGTGGTGATATAACTTTATAAAATACATTGTTGTATTTATTTCAAGTACATTATTCTTATCCGACCTATAATTAATTAGGTTGCATTCCGGCTATTTGTGACGTCATTCTTTGTTGATTGTTACTACATTCGATACTTTCACTTGAGGTGAGTTTATATCTCCGCTCTACCTATTTACAACTGTTTTACAAATCTCGGGGTGAGATACATGCTATGTTTTCTTTACGCTTGAACACAAGTACATATTACTCGTTTACGGATTGGTCTAAGTACCTTATAACCTATAATTTACAGTATGCTCTTTATCATGAACCGTTAATTACTTTGTGTAAGCACGAATGTTATAGATAGATCTATCGGGATTGACATCCCCGCCAGGTTTGACTGAGTACATGTCAAACGGGCGCAGTTTCATTTGAGTCACGTTACGGGTGTCCCAGGTTATGCACCCGCATTAGCTTTTATTCTTGATTATGGTTAACGCTTCGGTGTCATGAGCTTAGACAATAGTAAACGCATTTTGTGTGACTTTGTATATGTTATATTGTCATACACGCTTTAAAATGTTGTGGTTCACATTTATAATTTTATAAACCTATGAACTCACCAACTTTATGTTGACACTTTTAAGCATGTATTTGTCAAGTGCTTAGCTTATTGGAATTCTTGATTGCTATGTGGAGTCTTCATGCATTAGAGCCTTCCTTTCAAGAATTTATCTATCATTTAATACCCATTTTCTTTCAAAACTTATTTATGTTTTCGCCATGACATTTAACTACATTTGAATTATTGTAAGACTCTTTTATTTTGAATCAAAGCAACGAGGTATTATTTTCAAAACGTCCATATAATGGTCGTTCTTTATTACTTTGAGCTTATGTATTATGAAGTCACGCCCTTAGTTACCTATTCCGCTGCGATCCATTTTGAGGGCGTGACACCTATTCTTCAGATTCTTGTCTTCATGGTCTTTTAATAGTTGAGGAAATCGTATGGGGTTCAGTGAGCTTATTGCCACAATTCACTGAACCCATCACCTTCTTCTTTGGCTCAAGGACTTCATTCACTGAGTGCCGCCTCACTGAATGGTTGAGTCTTTCTCATAGACTCAGGTCGAGCACTTGAAGGTAACTCACTGAATGATTGTTCATTCAGTGACCTTGATAATGTTAAAGGTTATCTACACTTAGGATATTTTCTATTCAAATCAAAGTGAAAGATCATTGGGCATTGAATTGACTCAACAATATCCACGAGATGTACTTTGTGACTTCCAGTTTGTGTCTCAAGGATAAAAGAGACATGATCTAACAAGATTTTGTAAGTAATTAAATTAAACCACCGTTTGTACATAAATTTAGCCCTATAACGAAGTACATCACTAGGAAGCTTCATAATAATGAGTAAAAGAATCTCATTAGGAAGAAGGTATTTAAGTGTTGAGTTCTTGAATCAAATAATCAAAAGTGGTAACATGTGTTTTATTTTTGTGAAGTGAAAAGTCAGCCCATTTATTTAATTAAATATTTTTTTCTTTTTTATTAATTAATAAAAAAATCTGCAAAAAAGTTGTTACATAAATGGTCCTTGTGGTTTAATTGGACGTGAAAGGATAATGCCTTTCTGTTAACTTTTAATTGGATAGAAAATCGGTCAAATGACCGGTCAACCCAATTTCGACAAACACAAGGATCATTAGTGTAATTTTTTTTGAACGGCAAATTTTATTAACAACCTAGCAAGATGCTAGAAACAACATTACACATAAATTAATTAAGGATTTTTCAACCAACTCTCCCAAGAAAAAAAACGATTACATCTACTAGAACACTAGTTAAAAGAACGCGAAACTATATCGTCAAAAATCACAGAACGTCTTGGAGAAGTCACTGTGAAAATAGTTTGATTCCTGTAAGCCCAAAGGTGCCACCAAGCTATGTAAAAAACTCATTCCAAAATTAACTTGAGACTAGACGTCAAACGTATAGCAGAGAACCAAGCATACCAATCAGAAAAGGAAGATAAGTCATGCCAATCCAAATCCCACCAACGACATATCCTGCTAAAGACGGCCTGAGCAATATCACATCGAAAAATAACATGATGAATATCTTTTGGAATCAGTCCACACATCGGACATAAGGGAGACTCCAAAACAACTCCTCTACGAATTAGATTAATTCTAGTCGGAAGACGGTCGAGCCGAACACGCCAAGCAAAAACATTAATCTTGATCGGAATATATTTCACCCATCTCGTTTCAATAGAATCAGAAGGGAGGAAAACGTCATCTAACTTGATACGAGTATCTTTAACACGAAACTCGCCATCACCACTCAAGTCGCAAATCCATCTATCCTTTGGAGAAGAAAGAAGAATTAAACCTGTTAACAAATTTAAGTCAAGCAACTGTTGTCGCTCAACTCCATCACGAACTGGTCTACTAAAGGAGGCTTCTAAAGAAGTGGATCCCAACTTTGAAGCAACCGTTAAATCTTTATCCGTCTCTAAAGCAAGTAGGCGAGGAAATATAACATGGAAGGGCTGATCAGAAAACCATTTATCATACCAGAACCGAGTACAATTACCATCACCCACTCACTTCTTACAATGAGAAACAAAGTCAAAACCTTTGGACTTCAACAAATGCATTTCTCGTAAAATAGAACACCATAAAGACGAGTGACTAACAGCGTGTAACTCGAAAGGATGCCCGTACAAAGCTTGAATAATCCGATACCAAAGAGACCCGTCTTGAGAAATAAAACGCCATACCCACAAGGACCAAACATGTAATTAACTCTAACCTTTTGACTTTGAGTATGGGAAATGTGTTACGGCCATTGATAGATTTCAAAAGTATCTGTCACAAAATAAGCAAGCACCCATGTGTAGTAGATACCACATTGTCAAAAAGTCAAAATATTTAGACTTGTTTAACCCTTAAGGATATGTTATGGTAGACTTACGTTTTAAGGTCACAACAACTCTAGAGCAAAATAATGCCAAAGCTACAATAATAACCATACAAATTACAACTCACAAGTCTGAGAAATGGACAATCTATGCTATTAAATTCCAGTGACTTAGTAACCACTAAGACCAAGTGCGATAGGTACTTCAGGAGACCTGACCGACATCTCACCTGCCATATCAACTTTCACTGTTTTGAAACTACTTCGTGATTAACATAGTGTAACAAGAAGATCGACATCACAAAAAACATAAGGAAATGCTAAATTCTTTTTGTAAATCTTTTGTGGATGCAGCATTGCTCAAAAAGAGAAATGCTAAATCCACAAAAAATATACAAAATAATATCCACATAATGACTTGTCAACAAAATGTGGAGGGTAAAAAAAAGAAAGAGAAATTAGTATGCAATGTGATTGGACCAATATACATGCCAAGTCATTGTGTGAGTTTTATTTTGTAAATCTTTTATGGATGCAGCATTGCTAAAAAACATCTCATAAAAATATATTTCAAATAAACTGGCACGCACATAAACAATGCATTTGAATCGGTCAGCTAACCGACCAACATCTCTAAATCATCGATGTGAGACGCGTCAGTGACGACTGACTTCTACAGGGGGGACGCGTCGGGTAAAGGAGACCGACCGAGTCGACCGATCTATTGTGTCCGGTCTAACCACGTAAATGCAGTTATTCAACACAAAATATAAGACGAGTGAAAACAAATGTTTATTTGTTAAAAGATCTGTCAATTGTATAATAGAGTAACCTGCCATTTAAGTTCAATGAGTACGTAATCACTAAGCACAAAAAAACTATTAGGGCATCCATTATGGTAAATTTTTGTAAACAATAGTGTCAAATCAGCTTAAAATTAATTCATAACTTTTTTATGCTATAGACCTTTCTCTATTATGCAAAAACTTGTTAAAGCTTTATAAAAATCTCATTCACTAAAATGTATTAAATTTAGAAGAGATTCAAGTATTGGAAGGTTAATTTGATCTTTGATTATCTCTTACAAATCATACAGTATATATAGGATACAAGGGAAAGGGTTGAGCCCAAGATAAGGCCTATAACTAATTTACAGCTAATCATAATAATGATAATATAATCATACCAAGAATAGGATACGCCTATTAAGAACATACTAAATATATGTACACACTAATACTCCCCTGCAGTATGAGCGGGAGGAGGACAGACGCTCAAGCTGGAGCGAAAATCTTCAAACAAAGCTGAAGGAAGACCTTTAGTGAAGATATCAGCATACTGAAAACGAGATGGAACATGAAGAACCCGAACATGACCAGCCTTAACCATATCACGAACAAAGTGTATATCAATCTTAATATGTTTGGTGCGTTGGTGTTAAACCGGGTTGGCTGACATATAAACTGCACTAACGTTATCACAGTAAACCAGAGTAGGTGTCAAAAGAGGAGAGTGTAACTCACGAAGGAGATTGCGAATCCATGCAGTTTCTATAACAACATTAGCAACACCCCGGTATTCCGCTTCGGCACTAGAGCGGGAGATGGTGTGTTATCGTTTAGAAGACCATGACAAAAGGTTATCACCTAAAAACACACAATAACCGAAAGTAGACCTGCGAGTAGAAGGGCAACCTGCCCAATCAGCATCAGTGTACCCAACTAAAGATGTAGTAGCGGAAGCATACAAGTGAAGACCAAGCTCTAGGGTGCCCTGAACATAGCGCAAGATACGTTTGAGAGCAGCAAGGTGCGGCTCCCTCAGATCATGCATATAGAGACAAACCTGCTGAACTGCATAGGACAAATCTAGGCGAGTAAAAGTAAGATACTGAAGCCGCCTGCAAGACTGCGGTATAAAGTAGGATCCTGAACAGGTACGCCGTCCAGACCTAATTTGGAGTCAGTGTCAACTGGTGTCCGAGATGGGTTACAATTAACCATATGAGCACGCTCAAGAAGCTGAAGAGCATACTTCTTCTGAGACAAAAATAATCCTATAGGATGACGAACAGTAGAGATGCTAAGAAAATAATTAAGTGTCCCAAGATCGGTCATATCAAAATCTTTATGCAAAGAGTCTACAATCTACTGAAGTAGAACTGGAGAAGAAGCTGTGAGGATAATATCGTCCACATATATAAGTAAATAGGCAACCTGAGAACCCTGTGTATATATAAACATTGAAGAATCACACCGACTAGGAGAAAAACCAGCCCGAGTGGCATAACCTGCAAACCACTAAAACCAAGCACGAGGTGCCTGTTTTAAACCTTACAAAGACCTCTGCAGAAGACATACATGATTAGGATAACGAGAGTCAACAAAACCAGGGGGCTGATGCATATACACTTTCTCAGATAAATCATCGTTAAGAAATGCATTCTTAACATCAAGTTGGTGAATAGGCCACTGTCGAGATACAACAAGGGAAAGAACTGTACGAATGGTGGTTGGCTTAACAACCGGACTAAATGTCTCATCAAAGTCGACCCCGAGTTGCTGGCTACTACCGTTAGCAACAAGTCGAGCCTTATAACGACTCAACGTACCATAAACATGAAATTTATGCTTAAATAACCACATAGACCGAACCAGGTTAGCATCGGTCGGCCTTGGAACAAGAATCCAAGTACCGTTTTTAACTAACGCATTATACTCATCATACATAGCATTACACCAATTTGGGTCTTTCAAAGCAAGAAAAGGAGACTTAGGAATAGGAGAGACATACGAAGTGTGGAGAGATAGGCGTTCAAGAGGTTTTACAATACCCCTTTGAGACCGAGTGACCATGGTATGAGTGTGGTGTCAATAAGACTGGGTGCGGGGTCAATTTTGAGAGTAGAGAATGTTGATTGAATTTGGGTCGTGTGGTGTGGTATTGGCGACTGGTGGGCCTGTATTGGAGTGGTAGTGGTGGGCCCAGTGTTAGTAAAGGGTTGTTGGTGAGGTGGTTGGGCTGAGGAAGGAGTGTCATGGATGGGCTGGTGTGCGTGGTCTGTTGGAGGAGTTGGTTGATGGTGGTTGTGGGCTGGGCCGATTGGTAGAGTAAGGGGTGAGTTTGGGCCGCTGTAGATAATAGTGGGTGTAGGGAGTGCCCGTAGGCTCTGTATTGTGTATATGGTGAAGTAACGGGGAGGGTATTGTGGGTTCGAGGAAGGTATATGAAGGAGGAGAGGATGGTGTCATAGATTTGTAGAGGAATTAGGTTTCGTCAAAGGTAACGTGTCTGGAGAGAATAATTTTGTTGGTTTCGAGGTCGAGGCAACGGTAGCCACGGTAATAGGTGGGAAAGCCCAAAAATATACAAGGTGTGGCACGTGGAGCTAATTTGTGAGGTGAGTGAAGATGAGGGTAGCAAAGATATCCGAAGATACGTAGGCGAGAGTAATTGGGTGCTTTGTTAAATATTTTATGAATGGGATTTCGTTATTGATGGGAGTGGAGGGGAAAAGGTTAAGGAGGTAAGTCGCCATATGGAGAGCCTCGACCCAAAATGACGGAGGAAGATGGGCTTGGAAAAGAAGGGTGGGAATGACATTATTAATAGTGCGTATCATTCGTTCGGCTTTGCCGTTTTGTTGGGATGTTTTGGGGCAAGAGAAACGGAGTTGTATGCCGTTATTCTTGAAGAGAGTGTGAAGTTTGTTATTGTCAAACTCACCACCATTGTCACATTGAAAACTTTTGATTTCACATTGAAACTGATTTTTAACATAATTGCGAAAGTGAACAAATTTACCAAACATGTCTGATTTATGTTTGAGAGGATATATCCAAACATAATGAGAAAAATGATCAAAAAAGGACATAATATTTGAAACCACTTGAACAAACAATTGGAGAAGTCCACAAATCGGAATGAATAATATCAAAACTTTGTTTAACAAGAGAATTTGAACTATGAAATAGAAGCTTCACATGTTTACCAAGTTGGCATGCATGACAAACATGTATACACTTCGCTTTATTACAAGAAATGAACTGACGAGAACTAAGAGAACGGAGCACTTCATCCTCACGGTGACCGAGGCGTTACTGCCAAATGGTGGAACTAGTAGATACAAAAGTAGCTGGAAGAGTTGACGGCTTGGTAACTGGATAAAGATCGCCCGAGCTATCACATCGAAGGAGGATATAACGAGTCAAGAAATCCTTCACAAAGAAACCAAACGCGTCAAATTCGATAGTGCAATTATTATCTCTAGTAAACTGACGAACGAAAATAAGGTTCTTAATATTGTTAGGAGTGACAAGTACATTATTAAGGTGCAATGGGCGATGGATAGAGGGAGTAATGCTATGACCCGTGTTGGTGACAGGAATGGAATTACCATCACCAACATGGATAGAAGGATATAAACGCGTATTAAAAAGAGTACTTAAATTATATGCATTAGAGTTTAAGTGAGAGGTTGCACCTGTATCCATGTTCCAAGTCGGATCTTGCAACGTCATAGTGCTAAATGCACTAGGTAGCGATGTTGGCTGAGAGATATAAAACATAGGAGCAGGACCCAAAATACCATTGCCATTGTTGTTGGGCTGTGACATGGGCTGCTGTGGGGCCATGTATACCACTGGTTGGTGGGCCAAGTTAGCGGGCTGTTGTTGTTGATGTAACACCGGGTGAGCCACTATTCCTGGGCCTGTAGGAGTGTAGTAAACAAGAGATAGCAAGGCTTGGGGTGTATAAGACATAGGCCTAGATTGGGCCACTCGTTGGGCCTGGCTGTGAGAAGAAACACCGAAGGAGTACCCCAGTTTTGTTGGCCAGAAAAAGTGGCACGTTGTGTGTTATTTCGTGCATTTAACCCGACCCTATTTCGATGATCATGTACAAACTTACACCGGTCCCCGAATTTGCATGTGCCTCTAGAAAAATGGTTACACAATTGAAGGTTGTTAATGGGTTTTGATGAGTTGTTACCTTTGCCGTGGGATGAAGATGAGGCCAATAGAATTGTTGGTGACGAAGAACTGCTTTCCAACATGGAAGACGCATCGGTTGAATCGTTGAATGATGATTCCTTCAACAAGAGCATGTTACGAACGGTTTCAAAAGTGGTAAGGGGTTCACGATGTCGAATAATTTTGGCAGGAGTAGCAAAACGTAAATCAAGACCATTAACCGCAAAATGACCAAGTTCTTGTCACTTACTTCACAATCAAGGTTTTTAAGCCTATTTGCCATAGATTTAATTTTAGTACAATATTCATTAACCGACATCTTACCAATCGTGGCAGAGCGAAGTTCATTGTCAAGGTTAATGGCATGAGCATCCTTGTTATCGTGAAAAAGATCCTTGAGATGATCCCATAGAGCTTTTGCATTGCCCGATTTAGTGACTACTTGTTCTTGAAGGGAGTCACATAAGGATCCAAGAATCCACATCTTGATGAGGTCATCAAGTTGGCACCATTCGGGGTTAGTAGATGCGGTATCTTATTCGACATGAAATTTTAAACCAAGGCTACCAAGATGAATAAGAGAAAAAGAACTCCAAGAATTATAATTATGTTTTTCGAGGTCCAATTTGATAGGGACCTTGTTAGGTATGCTAAAAGGGATTATTTGATCGGTGGATGATGGTGGTGGAGGTGGTCGGTTGTCTTTAATAGTCATGGTGGCTGGTTCGTTTCAAACATGGTTTAGGGGGAGGGATACGGCAGTTTTGAGAAAAGGGATAAAGACGTGAGTTGGAGGGAGAGATTTTAGGAGAGAATTATGGCTGTAATACCATATTGGAAGGTTAATTTGATCCTTGATTATCTCTCACAAATCATACAGTATATATAGGATACAAGGGAAAGGCTTAAGCCCAAGATAAGGCCTACAACTAATTTACAGCTAATTATAATAATGATAATATAATTATACCAAAAATAGGATACGCCTATTAAGGACATGCTAAATATATGCACACTGATATCAAGATGTTTGACATTTTCATTCCACATAAGCATAAAACTCATCTCCATTTTAGTTAACAAAATGATAAACTTCTTCATCATTTTATAATTTTTTTCATAAAACACAATAGTTGATGCTCTTAGTTAGCACAAAATATAAAGCGGGCGAAAAACTAATTATTATATATTAGGTTTGTTTAACGGGTGCTCACATGACATTGGTTTAACTATATAAAAAATGTTAAGTTTATTAAATTAAAAATCACATGTAATTGTAGTAATTTATTATCTCCGTCCTAAAATTAGTGTTCAGTTTGACTTTTCAGAGTCAAACTGGTTCAACTTTGACTTTAAATATATATTTTTGTGTTATATAATATTTGATGAAAATTATACCAATGAAAAATACACTTAAAGCTCAATCCGTTCATATATTTTGCATCAAATATTATATACCACACACAAAGATATGTAATGTCAAAGTTGAGCCAGTTTGACTCTGAAAAGTCATGCTAGACAATTATTATGAGACGGAGGAAGTATATGTTTAATTAATGTGTATTAAATATATTCTATAATTTAAAAAGAAAGTTTGAGTTTAGTTAATCAAACAAGTTGAATTAAGCTACTGATATTTAATTTAAAAACTGATCTCACAACATTTTGTTGTTTTGCTTCTTTTGTTTCTCATTTCTCGTCCCATGTGTCGTTGGTCAAGTTAAGTAGTTGGTAATTTGGTATGTCTGGTTGGTCTTGAGTAGTGGTTATGTTTGCTTGTGTACTACTATGTTTTTTGTTTGATAAAATGTTGATGCAAAAAAGGTCACCGATATCATTATATATATAGAAAAAACAAGCTAAATACATAAAGATATTAACCTTGTTATATAAGTCGACTCTCCTAGTTCTTTTCAAAGAACGCTACTATCAAATACATTCTCATGTTAGTTACAATGTAACAACTAAACACCAAGTAAATTTGGCCAATGGAGATATATGCGAAACAGCTTATGATTAGTTGGATTTGTTAAGTTCTGCATCAAATAAACATTCTAACTCAATTATAGTTACATGTACATAAAACTAATATTTAAATTATACCTAACTAATTAATGAATATGTTTGTTGGCTCTCGTGTCTCTGTAACATGTTTAATAGCAATTGGTCCAAGGCTTGGTGAGCCGACCTCTGATTAAAAAGTTGGGGTTTCTCCAAGAACAAGGCCTATGCCAGTTACAAAAATGTGATTGAAACTTGAAAGTAATTTTAAGTCGTTTAAAGCTGTATGTATAGCGTTCAAAAGTGGAGATCTTGTCCGGATAATTGTCAACTCTGGCACTGAGTGTCATATAATCTTTCACTCTAGCATCAACTCTATGATCAACACATGTAATAAGAGCATTTACAATGCGAAAAAACATCAATAATTTTTTGCATTTACACCTTATACTTTTAATTAATTTTTATATATCAAAAATCTTTTTTACTCTAAATATTCTTCAACGGTAAAAGCTTTTTGCAAAAGCTTTTTGAGAATATCAAATGACATAGCAAGAGAAATAAATTGATATAATTTGACTAATATATAAATATAGCACAAAGCTTCAACAACTTAGTAAATTATAAGTCATTTTAAAAAGTTTTTAAAAAAGCTTTTAGTTGCAATGGTAAAAAGTCTTTCACTATTTAAATTAGTCAAAAGCTTTTAAAAAAGTTATGCAATGAAAATGCTCTAAGATCACCAATTTTATCACTTAAACATAGTTCTCTTAAGAGTTAATTGTCTAAAAATATATTATACTTGACACTTTTTGTTATTGTGTGTAGAGTATTATTTTTTTTGCCATTGTGACATCAAACTTTTGAATTCGTGCTATTGTGTGTATTTTGTGACCATTTTACCCTTATTTTTTTATATTATCATTTGAGAAGCGTTGACTTTTGCAAGTTACTGTTCATTTTAAGCACTGTAGTTACATTGCTACAGTGCTGGGCCAAAATGAAGCCCAAAAAATTTAGCCCAAAAATTTGTTGGCACAAAATGAGGAGGAAAAAAATGTCACAAAAATACCGACGCATTCAGATAAAAAAAATACATGCGGTAACATTTCCGAATTGACTTAAACAGTGTCATTTTACACCATGAAACCAAAAAAATAAATTCGCAAAAAAAATAAAAAATAAAAAAAATAAAATTTTAACGCCACGCAACAACGCGTAAGACCATAAAAAAATAATACTAAACACGATACTGAAAAAGTAAACCCGCACTATTAAATATGAGACCGACAAAATAAACTCGCACAAAATTAAAGGAAAAAAAAGAATTAATGACACGCAACAACGCGCGAAAAATTAACGCCCGCAGCAACGCGCGAATATCTTTGCTTTTTTAAATTAGTCAAAAGCTTTTAAAAAATACGTTTGAATTTTTTAGAAAGTATTGGAGTCTTGTCGGAGCGGATTTTTGCGATGCGGTCGACTATTTTTTTAAGTCTGGTACGTTTCCAAGGGGGTGTAACTCGTCTTTCATCGCCTTAATTCCTAAAGTTAATGATGCTAAGTTCGTTAATGATTTTCGGCCTATCAGTTTGATTGGATGCGTTTATAAGGTGATCACGAAAGTCTTAGCTAATCGTTTGGCTACTGTTATATCCGATTTGTTTTCAGACTCAATCGGCCTTTGTTGCTAATAGGCACAAATACATGACGGTCCTTTATCTTAAAATGAGATGTTAAACTGGTTAAGAGATAAAAAGAAGCAAGCTAATTTTTATAAGGTTGATTTTGCTAAGGGTATGATTCGGTTCGGTGGGATTATCTCTTGGATTATTCTTCATGCGTTTGGGGTTTGGGCCGAATTGTGTAGGTGGATACGTGGTAATTTTACTTCCTCCATGGTTCCTATGGTTAATGGTAGCCCACGTCGAGTTCCCTTTTTGTTGTGGGTTGAAACAAGGGATCCGTTGGCCTTATCCTTTTCATTCTTATCACTGTCTGGGCTCCCGTCTACCCCCCCCCCCCCCCCCCCCCCCCCCCCCCCCCCCCCCCCCCTATCTCTTTCTCCGTGTTGTTGATGATGGGCTGTTTAAAAGGTTTTCAATTGCTTGGCTGGTTAATATTTCTACATCTTTTTTTATGCTGTCGATGCCTGGTCATTGGAGGAGTTGTCGAACAGAACTTACTTATATTGTTTATACGTTCTTAATTGCTCCATCTTGCGCTCGGGGTCTTAAGATCATCATTGCTAAGAGGCCAAGTCTTGGGTGTCGGGTTTCTCAGAATGTTGTTGTGCAGGAGGCGAATAGGATCGGGTGTGCTGTTTTGAACACTCCTTTTCGTTATCTTGGTGTGACGGTTGGGGAGTATATGTCTCGGAAGTCGGCTTGGGTTGGCTTGGTGAACAAACTCCAAGCCCGGTTATCTAAATGGAAGGTTAAAACCCTTTCCATAGGCGGCAGATTGACCCTTCTTAAATCAGTTCTTGGTGCCTCTCCAGTTTATTATATGTCAATCTTTAAGGTTCCAAAAGGCGTGTTGAAGACTATGGAATCTATCCGTAGTAAGTTCTTCAACGGTGGTTGCTTCTTCGGATAGAAATATTTGTGGTGTAGCTAGGGACAATGTCTTAACGTCAAACTGTACGGTGGTCTTGTGTCTCAAGTTTCTTCGCGTTGAATCGTGCCTTTTTGTTGAAGTGGGTGTGGCTCTTCATT
Organism: Tanacetum coccineum; assembly: GCA_026074375.1. Taxonomy (NCBI): domain Eukaryota; kingdom Viridiplantae; phylum Streptophyta; class Magnoliopsida; order Asterales; family Asteraceae; genus Tanacetum; species Tanacetum coccineum. Next base: position 30,574 of record BQNB010015125.1, on the reverse strand, counting down.
TCTGGGATGGCTCTTATATGTGTAAAGTTATTCATGTCAGATTTATGGCTCAAAAGTTTGATCTTAATGTGACCGATCAACCCTCGGATTTGGTGCTCTTATTTTACGTGAAGTAAATCTTTGAAAGGATTCTGGTTTTGATTTTTCTTCGCATTGTAAGAAGCGGATTGGGGACGGGTCTTGTACTAGTTTTTGGTATGATATATGGTTAGCTGATGCCCCTCTTTGTGTTCAGTTTCCCCGTTTGTTTGCTCTCGAATTGGATAAGGAGGATTGTGGGTGGGGTCTGTGGGGTTTTAAAAGGGAGCTTCTTCGTCTCAGCTCTTTTCGCCTGGACGTGCGTGATGAGCTGAGCTGTAGCAAGCAGTGGGATGACTTTCTTCAATTCTTGATTCTCGGTTGTCCTCTACGTCTCCCAAGATTGGTGGACTTGTGATTTGTCGGGAGATGGGATTTCAAGGTTTTAAGTCAATCAGAACTTTATTGTATGACTTGTTTCTCCCTTAGTCGGATGTGCAACGAGATGAGGTATAATTCATTTCTCATTTAATGTATTGTTTTTTTCTTGGCGTGATCGGTCATGATAGGTTACTACTAGAGTCAATCTGAGACTAGAGGTGTTTGTTGGATTCCCATCTGTGTCCTCTTAGTAATGGCTGATATGGGAGGTTGTTCAGCATGTTTTCACTTTCGATGTGTCGTGGCTCGGGTTTGTGTATTCGTAATTTTTGTCGTTGGTGGGATTGGGATGGCAGGTGATTTGTTGTTGATCGGAATGGGATGCTTGGTGCTTATCCTTGCGTCTTTCTTCCCGTCGCAAGTCTATTTTTGAAGGTGTTTTTATGGGGATTGGTGGCGTTATGGAGCTGCGAAATCAGTTCGGTCTTTGACGCTTCGCCTTCTAATCGTTCGAGATTTTTGATGACATTGTTTCTTGGTCCTTTTTATGGTGTTCTAGTAGATGTAATAGGGTTTTTTCTTGAGAGTATTGGTTAAAAAACCCCTATCTTATTTCTTTGTAATGTCTTTCTAGCTCCTTGCTAGTTTTTTTAATAAAGTTGCCGTTCAAAAAAAAACTCTGGCACTAAGTGTCATATAATCTTTCACTCTAGCATCAACTCTATGATCAACACATGTAATAAGAGCATTTACAATGCGAAAAAACATCAATAATTTTTTGCATTTACACCTTATACTTTTAATTAATTTTTATATATCAAAAAGCTTTTTTACTCTAAATCTTCTTCAATGGTAAAAGCTTTTTGCAAAAGCTTTTTGAGAATATCAAGTGACATAAAAAAATAAATTGATATAATTTGACTAACAAGCAAAAGTACTCGCGCGTTGCTGCGAGGCGGGTATGTTTTTGTTGGTGCGGGGTGGGTTTTTTTTTATTGGTGTCGACATTAATTTTTTTTTAGTTTTTTTTTATATCAAGCAAAATAGCCCGCGCGTTGTGGTTGGGCCTCATGTTTAATAGTTTTTTTTATATGGGCTTATGTGTTGGGCCTCATGTCGCGGATATTTTTTATTTGATTAAATCAGTAATTTTGTAAAAAAATTTCTATTTTGTGCCGAGCAATTTTTTTTATATTGAGTTTATTTTTTCGGTCTCATGTTTAATAGTTTGTTTTTTTATATGGGCTTATGTATTGGGCCTCATGTCGCGGGTATTTTTTTATCTGAATAAATCAGTATTTTTGTAAAAAAAATTTATATTTTGTGCCGAGCAAATTTTTTTTATATTGCCTGCTTTAAAAAAAACTTATGTGTTGGGCCTCATGGCGCGAGTATTTTTTTTATCTGATTAAATCAGTACTTTTGTAATTTTTTTCTTATTTTGTGCCGAGCAATTTTTTTTATATTGGGTTTATTGTTCGGTCTCATGTTTAATAGTTTTTTTTATATGGGCTTATGCGTTGGGCCTCACGTCGCGGGTATTTTTTTTATCTGAATAAGTCAGTACTTTAAAAAAAAAATCTTATTTTGGCTCGAGGAATTTTTTATATTACCTAAATTTAAAAAAAAAAAAAAAATGGTAAATGTGCCGGCCCAAATTGGGAGCCCAAATGGCCGGCTACTGTACCACACAAAAGAAACGACGTCGTTTCTTTTGTGTTTTGAGTATAATCAAATATATAAATATAGTACAAAGCTTCAACAACTTAGTAAATTATAAGTCATTTTAAAAAGTTTTTAAAAAAGCTTTTAGTTGCAATGGTAAAAAGTTTTTCACTATTTAAATTAGTCAAAAGCTTTTAAAAAAGTTATGCAATGAAAATGCTCTAAGATCACCAATTTTATCACTTAAACATAGTTCTCTTAGGGTTAATTGTCTAAAAATATATTATACTTGACATTTTTTGTTATTGTGTGTAAAATATTTTTTTTTTTGCCATTGTGACATCAAAATTTTGAATTCGTGCTATTGTGTGTATTTTGTGACAATTTTACCATTTTTTTCATAACTTGAAGGGTAAAATGATGATTTTATATGTAAAAATAGTCACAAAATACACACAATAGTATAAATTCAAAAGTTTGGTGTCACAATGGCAAAAAAAATAATACTCTACACACAATGACAAAAAACGACAAGTATAATACATTTTTAACCAATTAACTCTTCTCTTAAAGACAAAAATACTGTACAATATATTCTCACATAACACACAATTAATTTTCAAATGATATGCGACATACCTACACTTTTTTAAAAATTATATTTTCACACTTGTAACGAACTTAGTCAAATAGGAAGCATGATTACTCCAATTCTCAATTGTATTTGCTTTTTAAGAGTGTTATGACCACCCTTTAAAACCTATTCATTCAATAATGGCTATAAATCATATAACACACAAAAAGAGAAGTATAGATTATTAATGTATCGTGATCGTTTTTGGACTTTTGAGAAATTGTAAACACGCTACACCAAAATATATTAATCGTTGGTCTCAAAGTCACTCTGGTGTTGATATGTTTGATAGCGATTGCAAGTAGCTTGGTCATGTTCACAGCATCTAGTGTGGTCTTAAAAAAACTTTTCGACTTTGGATATTATATTTCTAATATGTAAGACTTGATTAATATTAGACTTTACGTATTTTTAATACGTATGACTTTTATTAAAATGAGACTTCGCGTATTCTGTGTAAATACATAAGATGCATGGATATTAGTGGGATGTGTAGGATCCCGTTCGTATCCCCTAACATTGTTAGTCCCCCATTGGGCCCCTGTTCGTACCCAATCTATACGTAGTTTGTGCGCTTCACTGTTCTGAGTGTAAATATTATGGATAACGCGATTAGAGGTCGGCCAACCTCTCGTTTCACTGTTCGAAATTGCATAATGTTTGTATAGGGGCATTTGTGCATGACACTATATATATGCATGGGTTTTTGACGTTAATATTAACCAAGTGACTTTAACTTTTAGACTTTTTATTTTCAGACATATCTTTATATTATGGAAGTGTATGTGAATGTATATTATTACACATCTTGTATGGGCGTGATTTGTAATAGGATAGATTCATATGATACTTGCCATGAGGACTTCTTTTCAAATGTTTTTACATCATTTACGTAAAACATGTGTACTCACCAACTATTTATATAGTTGACACATTTTCTCATGCATTTCAGGTGATCGTCAGTAGTTTCTTTATGAAGGCATTTCATTATGGAATCTCATCGTGTCATCTCTTTTAAACTTTGTAATGTCAAGACTAAGCTTTTGTGACACTTAAAACTTATGTTTAAATACCTGTAACGCGAATCAAAACCACCTTATTCGGGGTCTTGGTTGATCAAAGAAGAGAAGATGAAACATCTTTTCTAGTGAGAGAAAGTAGAGAGAGAAAGGGAATGAACTATGTGTTTTATTTAGACAAGAATGAAGTTTACACAATGATTCAACCAACCCCTCATAGAGAGTCATAAGGGGTATTTATAGCCTAACACAAAGCTATCTATACCACATATACAATAATAATCCCTGCGTTTAGTAGTTGGTCTATAGCTAGTCCAATTCACGTGTAAGACGCCAGCTTTACAAAATAGTAAGGCTAACAATCTTCCTCCAAGATGGTGTCACACGTGAATTGGTTGCAATATTTTCTACAAGCAAAAATAAAGTAAATTGATAAGGATTATCAACACGATAACACTGAAGTTCA
>BQNB010015125.1:1928-23962 GCA_026074375.1 Tanacetum coccineum | reverse complement strand
CCATCAAACACGAACAAAATCTACACGTGTTAAGTAAATTTTGGTTTTTTGGTATCGTGTGTCAGTGCTCTATGAGACATTTAACTTATACAATAGTGATCGTGACATCTTTTCGATCAACGTGGTATATTCATAATTCATCGACGATAACTGTATGATCCCGCGAGCTCAAATTTATAAACGGATATATTTCTACAAATTTCAAAACGAGAATGAAGGATAATTTGGAGGGAAGTTGGCTCATTAATTAACTAGAATTAAACTTTTACACATGCAGCCCCTCATCTGCAACATCATTTTCAAAGTTCGTCCTTCATTATTAATTAACCCTTCCAAGTTAACCGGTTTTGCACCGTTAGTCCCCGTAAGCTCATTAATCGTTACAAAAGCTCACGTACTTCAATTTTAACAACGATTTCACCAACAACAATTTATTATTCATGGTTTTTTCTTGATTTAGTAAAATCCTATAAAAGTCGATTCTTTTTACGGTTTAAGTCATAGAATTGTAAAATCCTGTGAACGTTAATTAATTTTAATCCACAACAACAATCACTTTACCTACTTAAGATCCTACAAATCATTTTCACTTCATAAATTTAACAAATCATTCATCATGAAAACTTCAATCATAACTTCCACAACCGACAGTCAAATGCATAACAACATCATGACAACTGGTTTAAGGGATCGTCCACCAATGCTTGTAACGGGAAGATATGCTCAATGTCAATCATGTTTCTTAAGATACATTGATACAAGACCAAATGGTGTTGAGAAAATGCATTGTGGAAGGTCCATACCAACCAACTACTGTCACAATCCCAGCTGTACCTGCAACAGAGAATTCTCTAGCAGTTTCAGAACAAACAGCAGTTGAGACAATATTGAATATGTCTCATGAAAACAAAGCTCATTATGAATTAGAAAAAGAAGCAATCCATTTGCTATTGATTAGAATTAGGGATGAAATCTACTCAACTGTTGATGCATGCAAAACAACTCATGAAATGTGGATAGCTATTGAAAGGCTACAACAAGGTGAATCTCTCAATATTCAAGATGTCAAGACTAATTTATTTTGGGAATTTGGAAAATTCACACTTATCATGATGGAGAATCCATGGAGTCTTACTACTCCAGATTTTACAAGATGATGAATGAAATGATAAGAAAAAACAACCTACAAGTTGCTACGCATCAAGTCAATGTGTTATTTAATCAACAGGACAACTCACCAGAATGGTCAAGGTTTGCGACAATTGTCAAGCAACAACACGACTTGGATACAGTCTCATATCACAAGCTCTTTGATGTTCTGAAATAGTATCAAAAGGAAGTAATTGAAATCCATGCTGAAAGAATAGCCAAGAATGCTAACCCATTAGCACTTGTTGCTGCTGCTTCACAATATCCAGATCCTTATCAAGCACCAAAATCTCACAAATCATTTGCATCACCATCAAAACAAGCATCTTCCACCAGATCTTATGCATCTACCAAATTCAAAGGCAAATAGATAGCCAAACCAATCACAACACCTTCCATGCTGAGTCACTTCTGAAGAAGACAGTGATCCTGAACAAGCTCAGAAGGATAAGGATAGTTGCTACGGTGCAAGTCAATGTTTAGTTTCTTCAACAACAACATCAATTTCCTCAAACACTAGAAACAAGAATGTGGATAATTTTCCCAAGGTTACCAGAAATTACAATCAGACAAGACAGTTTTGGGATCAGAGGACAGTGACTAGTTGTTGGGGAAGCTAAGGGAGACTGTAGGCAGTCAGGTAGTGCAATAAACTAGGATACAGTGTTTCAACTGCAAGGAATTTGGTCATTTTGCTAAGGAATGCAAAAAGCCAAAAAGGGTTAAAGACTCTACGTATCATAAGGAAAAAGATGTTGATGTGCAAACAAGCTGAGAAAGGTGTTCCACTACAAGCAGAGCAATCAGATTGGCTAGCATAACACGGAATGAAGAGATGATGATCAAGAATTGAAGCACATTACACGTATAAGACAAAGATCCAAGGAGGTTACCTAACTAGCAGACTCAGGAACGATACTGAGCCACTGGAAACTAAACCAAGCTGAATAGAATGTGTTGCCAATGTGAGACCGCATCTGACAATCTGAATCACTAGTAACACATGTTTAGTGGAAAAGGATGATAGTAATGTCACTCTTGATTGTGATAAAGAAATTCAGACTGACCAAAATGATGTAGAATGTGATGATGAGCGTGTTGCGCTTGCTAATTTAATTGCAAAATTAAAACTTGACATTGATGAAAACAAAAAGATTCAAAAGTAATTAAAGAAAGAAAACGCATCATTGACTTAAGAATTGAAAGAGTGCAAATCTACTCTTGCGAAGACTAGTAAAACCCTTGGGGAGTCTAATAGAACTCGAGATAGATATTTTGTTGCACTTCATGATAAAGAGATTGAGCTTGCGAAGTACAAGACTTTCAAAGACCATACAATTGAAAATGACACTCTTGAACGTAAGTTAAAAGAAACTCAAGAAGCATTAGCTCAAAAAGAACATGACATAAAAGAAGGTTTGAAATTAAAAGCCTATGAAATTTCAGTTGTCAAAGAGAAACACGATGAGTTAGTCAAACAGAGTCTTTTAACAAAGTCACATTACGAAGGTCTTGTCAAAGAGAAAACAAAGGTAATAACGGATTTAAAACTTAAGGAAGAAAAAGACATTGACAAAAAGATTTCAATGGAAAAGCAAATAAAGTTTTTGAATGAAATTGTTTACAAAATGAATCAATCAATTCAAACCATTCACATGTTAGCTCTCAAAGGCCCAACATTCAATGGTAGACCAACCTTTGCAAATCCAATGTACCTAAAAAAGGCTCAATATGAGAAACCTTGTTTGTATGAGATCCTATATGACCAATCTGATCCTGCAAACAGACTCGTCCCTGATAGGGAAGAGATTCTGACTCTTGAAAAAGAGAGTCGATCAAAATTGAATGAAGACTTAGTGAGACCTTATGACTACACAAAGCTAAATAGTCTTTATGAAATTTTCAAACCAGCGTCACAGGAATATAATGAACAGTTGGCACATGCAAACGAAGTAAGGAAGAAAATGTGGAGAAAATCTTTTGTGAAATCTAAACCAAATATTTTCAAAAACATCGGTTTCTTACCAGTTTCAAAATCAATAAGTAAAAGTAGACAAGCGTATAATGTAATGACAAATAACATAAATCACTTTAGAGAACTTGTTGATCAAGCTTGGGAAAAACATTCTCATAATCATTTTCGTGCCCCAACTGCTCTTGATATGGAAGTGCTAATAAAAACATGTTTGATGCCTCTTGCAATAAAGACACAGAATGATAGTTTCACATTTGTTTATGAACTTAAGCAAGAAATGCATGCTAATTTAAAGTACGTTGAATCCCTTGAAAATGAAATTGATGAACTTGAATCTGATAAAGCAGAATTTTCAAACATATAAGATATACTTTTGCAAGAATGTGTGTCTAATGATGTTATGTGTTCTTATCTGCATTCGTTATCTGATTTAGATGCTCACTCTGAATTGCAATACTTATATCTTCATAAAGTTAAAGAATGTGAATGTCTTGCACAACAGCTTTCGAAACAAACTGAATCTGTTAGTAAAGAAGTTTATACTAAGCTTTTACGAAGTTTTGCTAAATTAGAAAAACACTCGATTTCTCTTGAACTGGCTTTACAACAATGTCAAGAACAAATGACAAATGACACAGTTTGCAAAGAAAAAGCGTCAAATGTATTTCAAAAAGAACGTGAACAATATTTCGAAATACAAGATTTGAAAGCTCAATTGCAAGATAAGAACATTGCTATAAGTGAGTTAAAGAAACTCGTAGAGAAATGCAAAGGAAAGTCTGTGGAAACTAAGTTTGATAAACCATCTGTTGTTCGACAACCAAATGCTCAAAGGATTCCAAAACCATCAGTTTTAGGCAAACTGGCTCCTTTTTTAGACTCTCTTGAGAGGAAAAGTTTTTCATAAACAAAGTCGGTTCCCAAAACTAATGTGTCAAAGAGTTTATCAAAACCAGTCACTACACAGATTTTGCCTCAAACAGCAAGACAAGCTGTAAGAAACACAAATGTGATTAAACCAGGCATGTATCAAATTGACACTAGGACAACACAAACTAAAGCACCACAGTTGCCTCGGACTTCTAGGAATACTAATCCTCACGTGTCTACCTCTACAGGAGTAATTCACAACACTAATGTTAGCAGACCACAGCTTAGAAGCACTCAAATGAAAGATAAGGTCATGCCAAACAATAGTCAAGTGAAGGATAAGAAGACTGATGTAGAAGACCACCCTAGGATTTCTAGTATTTCTAATAAAACAAAGTCTGTAACTGCGAGTAATGACAGTTTAAAATCCAGAACTTTGAATGTTAATGTTGTTTGTGCTACTTGTGGAAAATTTGTGTTTAATTCGAATCATGATGCTTGTGTTTCTAAATATTTGAATGACGTGAATGCTAGAACTAAGAAGCCTAAAGTAGTGCATATTAGTACTAGAAAACCCAAAAGTCAAGCGAACAAATCTATTGCAACACCACGTAAGAAAACAGTTGCATCAGAATCCACTACTCAGAAATCTAAGAGTTACTATAGGATGTTGTATGAGAAAACTAGTAAGGCATGGAAATGGTGGATAGAACAACAATGCCCATCAGGATATAAATGGGTTCTTAAGACAAAAATGAAATGGGTGCCTAAAGTTAGGAATGAGAATGTGCAAAAGAGAGTTAGTTTTGCTATCGATAATGCATCTAGGATAACTAATGTCTTGAAACTCACAAATACTTTAGGATCCAATTTGTCAAATATTCCATCGTCCTCTAATTCTCTTGCAGATTGTTCAACTCATCCTATTCATTGTTGACTCTGGATGCACAAAGCACATGACGGGCAATCTAACGCTACTGTGTAATTTTGTTGAAAAATATGTGGGTACCGTTCGTTTTGGCAATGATCAATTTGCTCTAATTCTTGGTTATGGAGATTTGGTTCAAGGAAATATCACGATCAACAGGGTTTATTACGTCGAAGGCCTCAATCACAATCTTTTCTTAGTTGGTCAATTTTGTGATGCGGATTTGGAGGTTGCTTTCCGAAAATCTACGTGTTTCGTTAGAGATCTTCAGGGAAACGATTTACTCACCGGTAACCGTGGATCTGATCTCTATACAATTTCCCTTCAAGAAACGACTTCATCAACTCCAATTTGTCTCATGGCTAAAGCCTCACCAACTCAAGCATGGTTATGGCATCGAAGACTTTCTCATCTTAACTTCGACTACATCAACTTGCTTTCAAAGAAGGATGTCGTGATTGGCTTACCAAAACTGAAATATGTCAAGGATCAACTATGTTCTTCTTGTGAAATGAGTAAAGCAAAAAGAAGTTCATTCAAGACAAAGACTGTTCCTAGTTCAAAAGGATGGTTAAATTTGCTTCATATGGACTTATGTGGTCCAATGCGGGTTGCTAGCATAAATGGGAAGAAATACATTCTGGTAATTGTAGACGACTACTCCAGATATACTTGGACTCTATTTCTAAGATCCAAGGATGAAACACCAGAAGTTCTAAAAGATTTCCTCATAATGATTCAACAGAATCTTCAAGCCCTAGTAATTTCTGTTCGAACTGACAGAGGCACAGAGTTCTTAAATAAGACACTCCATGCATTCTTCAAAGAAGAAGGAATTGAGCATCAAACTTCCACTCCTCGAACACCTGAACAAAATGGCGTTGTCGAAAGACGAAACGGTACTCTGGTTGAGGCTGCTCGAACGATGCTTTCAGCTTCTAAACTTCCTTTGTTCTTTTGGGCTGAAGCAATTGCAACCGCATGCTATACTCAAAATAGATCTATCATCATCTCGACACATGAGAAAATGGCATATCACATCATCAATGACTGGAAACCTTCAATTAAACACCTTTACATTTTTTGTTATACTTGTTACCTAACCAGAGATGGTGAAAATCTGGATAAGATGAAAGAAAAAGGGGATCCGTGCATTCTGGTGGGATACTCCACTCAGTTTAAGGGATACCGTGTTTACAACAAGAGAAACCGATTGATAGTTGAATCTATACATCTTAGATTTGATGAGATCAAAGAGATGTCAGAGACGTCTATTGCTAATGACACTTCAGGCCTCATTCCCCAACGACAAAAGGCGTCAGATTATGACAACTCTGGCCCCGTCCCCCAACTACAAAATGTTTCTCCTTCAGCTGATACAACAGTTCCATCACAACACGAGTTGGATCTTCTATTTGGTCCTCTGTACGATGAATTTTTCAATGCAGGTACTTCAAGTGTCAACAAGTCTTCTTCTCCCACCGACAATTCTAAACAACAAGACACACCACCTACACCGAATATTCAATCTTCAACAGAACCAACAACTCCAACAAATGTTAATGCTGAGGAAAACAACGATAATCAAGCAAAAGATACACAATTCCAACAAAATGAATTTATCAATCCTTTCTGTACACCGGTACGAGAAATGGCTGAGTCTTCCTCACGCAACATTGATAATTTAAATATGCATACCTTCTATCAACCACACGATTCCAAATATCGATGGACAAAAGATCAACCGCTAGAACAAGTTCGTGGAAATCCATCCAAGCCAGTGCAAACAAGACGACAACTTGCAATAGATCCTGAAATGTGTATGTTCGCGCTCACCGTGAGTACTGCTGAACCAAAAACCATTAAGGGGGCAATGGATGATTCTGCATGGATAGAGACAATGCAGGAAGAGCTTCATCAGTTTGATAGATTACAAGTCTGGGAACTCACTGACAAACCTTTTGGCAAGACTGTTATAAAGCTAAAGTGGTTATGGAAGAACAAAAAGGATGAAGACCAAATTGTAATTCGCAATAAGGCACGACTTGTAGCTAAGGGTTATGCTCAGGAAGAGGGTATTGACTTCGAGGAATCATTCGCTCTAGTTGCTCGCTTGGAAGTTGTTCGGATTTTCGTCGCATATGTTGCACACAAGTCTTTCCCAATCTACCAGATGGACATAAAAACAACATTTCTTAATGGTCCACTAAAGGAGGAGGTTTATGTTGCACAACCAGATGGGTTCATTGATCCTGATTATTCGGAGAAAGTTTACCGTCTAAGGAAAGCTCTATATGGATTGAAACAAGCTCCAAGAGCATGGTATGATGAACTCTCAAAATTCCTGATGTCCAAAGGTTTTACTAAAGGTACCATTGACCCTACTCTATTCACGATAAGATACGGGGAGGACATTCTACTTGTGAAAATTTACGTCGATAACATTATTTTTGGGTCTATAAACCCTAAATTTTCTAAAAGAATTGAAAAATTAATGCACAGTAGATTTGATATGTCCTTAATGGGGGAAATGAAATTCTTTTTAGGACTTCAGATCCACCAATCCCCAAGAGATATCTTTATCAATCAGGCCAAGTACACTTTAGAGATTCTTGAAAAACATGGTATGAAAAAATGTGATTGCATTGGTACACCAATGGCTACCAAACCTAAACTGGATGCAGTCTTGAGTGGAAAACTTGTAGACCAAACTGACTACCATAGTAAAATTGGGTCACTCATGTATCTGACATCTAGTAGACCAGATTTAGTGCAAGCAGTATGTTATTGTGCAAGGTATCAAGCAAGACCGACTGAAAAACACCTCAAAGAGGTTAAAAGGATCTTTCAATACTTAAGGGGTACCATTAACATGGGACTTTGGTATCCGAAGGATTTTGGCTTTGAACTAACAGTTTTTTCAGATGCCGACCATGCCGGATGTATTGATACTCGCAAAAGCACGTCTGGAGGAATACAGTTCCTAGGTGATAAGTTAGTCAGCTGGATGTCAAAGAAGCAAGACTGTACTGCAATGTCATCAACAGAGGTCTTTGTAGCTCATTATGAGGCATTCCTTGGTACAAATATGGAATGCGAAGATCTCAATGTGAATGGGCTATTCCACAAGCAAGTTTCTGATAATTCTAATGCTAATATGATTCGAAGTGTAACGAATAAGGAAATTAGGAAGGCCATGTTCGACATTGGTAATGACAAAGCTCCTGGTCCTGATGGGTACACTTCGGTTTTCTTCAAACGTGGTTGGGATGTGGTTGGTACTGATGTGTGTAGTGCTATTCGGGATTTCTTTGATAATGGGCAGATTTTGAAGGAAATTAACCACACTTTCCTTGCTCTCATTCCAAAGGTTACTACTCCTCTCAAAGTTACTGATTATCATCCTATTTCATGTTGCAACGTTCTTTACAAATGCATTAGTAAGATTCTTACTAATCGTATTATGGAGGGGATTAAAGAGGTTGTTAGCGAGAATCAGGCAGCTTTTGTTCCAGGTCGACGTAGCTCCGATAATATTCTTATCACTCAGGAGCTCATGCATAATTATCATCGTGATAGAGGACCTCCCAGGTGTGCGTTTAAGGTGGACATTCAGAAAGCGTATGATACGGTTGACTGGCGATTCTTGGGTACTATTCTCAAGAGTTTTGATTTCCATCATATTATGATTAATTGGATCATGGCATGTGTTACATCGGCATCGTTCTCGCTCAGTATTAATGGTAACATTCATGGCTTCTTTAAAGGTAAAAGAGGGTTACGTCAAGGTGATCCTCTTTCTCCTTATCTTTTTTACTTTGGTTATGGAGATACTAACTCTTATTCTAAAAAGGAGAGTTAACTCGTCTGACACTTTCCGCTATCATAATCAATGTGAGGAGTTGGAAATCATTAACGTGTGTTTTGCTGATGATCTTTTTATATTTGCTCGGGTGGACGTGGAATCAGCTAGTGTTATTATGGATTCTCTTGACGAATTCAAACAGGTTTCGGGTTTGGTTCCTAGTATTCCCAAGAGTATGGCCTTTTTTTGTAATGTGGCTCCTAACGTCAAGAATACTATTCTTGGTATTATGCCATTTTCCGAAGGTAAGCTATCTGCGAAATATCTTTGTGTTTCGCTAATATCTTCTGGACTTTTAAATAGGGATTGCAAAGTTCTTGTTGAAAAAGCTCGTAATCAGATAGGAGATTGGAAGAATAAATCTTTATCGTTCGCGGGTAGACTCCAACTTTGTAAATTGGTTATTTCATTCATGCAAGTTTATTGGGCCTCCGTTCTTGTCATTCCTATGGGCATTGTTACTGATATACAACAACTTATTAGGGGATTTTTATGGTGTAATGGTGATTACAAGCGTGGTAAGTCGAAAGTAGCTTGGGATGACATTTGTCTTCCAAAACACGAAGGTGGGCTCGGTCTTCGTAGTCTTAAGGTCTTCAATCTTGCCCTAATGACTACTCATATATGGAATATTGTCTCTTCTAAAAAGTCTTTGTGGGTTCGATGGGTTCACAGTTATAAGCTTCGTGGTCGCACGTTATGGGATGTCCGTTTTAAAGCGAATATGAGTTTGGGCTGGCGCAAGCTACTTCAACTTCGTGACATAGTTAGGCCCTTCTTTTGGATGCAGGTTGGAAACGGACGCAAGGCGTCCCTATGGCATGATATGTGGAGTTATGAATGCCCTCTTAGTCGATACTTAACACACGTGATTTTCTAGGAGGGGACCAATTTAATTGAGTGTGTGTGTTTTATTGAGGAGGGGATCCCGGAGATGGCCTGACATGGTAATAAGGCTCCTAACCTTGCCCTTATTGCAACCCCTAATATTGACAATGCTAGGCACGATAGTATGAGATGGTGTGATCTTAATGGCAATCTGTCAGATTTTTCGGTAAAGTATGCTTGGGATGTGCTTAGACCGCGAGGTCAACAGGTTATGTGGCATCGTATTCCTTGGTTTTCCCATTGCATTCCTAGACACGCATTTCATACGTGGTTGGTGATGAGTCGATGCCTTAAAACGCAAGATAAGCTCAAGCCGTGGGATGTGGATTCGCAAACTGATTTAACACAACTTAGGTGTTCTTTGTGTGGCTTTCAACGAGATAGTCATGACCATTTATTTTTTGAATGCTCTTTTTCGTCCAAAGTCTGGAAGTACATTCATAACTTGGCTGGAATGGAGCTAGTGCCTCCGATTTTGGATGACATTGTTCAATGGTTTCAACCGATGGCAAATAAATATTCTTTTAAGAATGTTGTGGGTAAGATGATTTTTGCAGCCGCCTCTTATTATATATGGATTAAGCATAATAATAGGTTGTTCAAGAATACTAGAAGATCGCCGGAGGAGATCCGTGACTTTGTAATGACGACGGTTCGCCTCAAACTTATTACGTTTCGTTTCAAGGATTCAACAAGAGTTCGAAGTCTTCTTTTGTTATGGAAGATGCCATCGCATTTTAGATTGTATGGTAGATAGCCGAATGTAATGTATTGTTTTCCATTTTATCTAGTTTAGCTATCGTTGTGGCATGTCACAATGATAAATGGAAGTTCAAGCATTAAGCTTGATGTTAATGCGGTACTCAACCACATTCCAATGTACTTAACTTTTGGTGATTAATATATTTTACCGGGGTAACCCTTTACCAAAAGAACGAGTTGTTTTGCTATTGATAATGCATCTAGAATAACTTAATGTCTTTAATACTCACAATATACTTAAGGATCTAATTTGGTTAAAATTCCATCGTCCTCATAATTCTTTGCAATTGTTCAACTTATCCTAGTCATTGTTGACTCTGGATGCACCAAAGCACATGACGCGGCAATCTAACACTCTGTGTAATTTTGTTGAAAAAATATCTGGGTTACGTTCGGTTGGCAAATGTAGTTTGCACCATTTCTTCGGGTTGAGATTTGGTTCAAGGAAATATAACGATCAACAGGGTTTATTACGTCGAAGGCCTCAATCACAATATCTTCTTGGTTGGTCAATTTTGTGATGCGGATCTGGAGGTTGCTTTCAGGAAATCTATTGTTTTTTCGTTAGAGTCTCAGGGAAAACGATTTATCTCCGGTAAGCATGGATTTATCTCTATACAATTTCCCTTGAGAAACAACTTCATCAACTCCAATCTGTCTCATGGCTAAAGCCTCACCAACTCAAGCATGGTTATGGCATCGAAGACTTTATCATCTTAACTTGGACTACATCAACTTGCTTTCAAAGAAGGATGTCGTGATTGGTTTACCTAAGTTGAAATATGTCAAGGATAAACTAAGTTTCCTCTTGTGAAGTGAGTAAGCAAAAAGAGTTCATTCAAGACAAAAGACTATTCCAGTTCAAAAGGACGGTTAATTTTGCTTCCTATGGACTTTTTGTGGTCCAATGCGGGTTGCTAGCATAAATGCGAAGAAATATATTCTGGTAATTGTAGACGACTACTCCAGATATACTTGGACTCTATTTCTAAGATCCAAGGATGAAACACTAGAATTTCTAAAAGAATTCCTCATAATGATTCAACAAAATCTTCAAGCCCTAGTAAATTTTGTTTGAATTGACAGAGGCACAAAGTTCTTAAACAAGACACTCCATGCATTCTTCAAAGAAGAAGGAATTGAGCATCAAACTTCCACTCCACGAACACCTGAATAGAACGGCATTGTCGAAAGATAAAACCGTACTCTTATTGAGGCTGCTCGAACGATGCTTTCAGCTTCTAAACTTCCTTTATTCTTTTGGACTGAAGCAATTGCAATCGCATGCTATACTCAAAATAGATCCATCATCATCCTGACTAATAAGAAAACGGCATATCACATCATCAATGTAAGGACCTTTAAGTTAACACCTTCACATTTTTTTTTTTTTTGTTGCATTGTACCTAACCAAAGGATGTGAAAAATTAGATTAAGGTGAAGAAAAGGATCCATGCATTCTGGTAGGGTACTCCACTCAGTCTAAGGGATATCGTGTTTACAACAGAGAACTGGATTGATAGGTGAATCCATCCCCCCCCCCCGTACATCTCAGATTTGATGAGATCAAAGAGATGACTGAGACGTCTGTTGCTAATGACACTTCAGGCCTCGTTCCCCAACAACAAAAGGCGTTAGATTATGACAACTCTGGCCCTGTCCCCCAACTACAAAATGTTTCTCCTTCGGCAGACACAATAGTTCTGTCACAACAAGAGTTGGATCTATTATTCGGTCCTTTGTATGATGAATTTTTCACTGCAGGTACTTCAAGTGTCAACAATTCTTCTTCTCCTACCGATAATTCTAAACAACAAGACACACCACCTACAACGAACATTCAATCTTCAGCAGAACCAACAACTCCAACAAATGTTAATGATGAGGAAAACAACAATAATCAAGCATAAGATGCACATTTTCAACCATATGAATTTGTCAACCTATTTTGTACACTGGTACAAGAAATTGCTGAGTCTTCCTGATAATTCAAATATGCATACATTCTATCAACCATATGATTCCGAATACCGATGGACAAAAGATCACCCATTAACTCAAGTTCGTGGAAATCCATCCAAGCTAGTGCAAACAAGATGACAACTTGCGTAGTTCCTGAAATGTGTTGGTTCGCGCTACCGTGAGTACTGCTGAACGATAACATTAAGGATTGCATGGCTGATTCTGCTAAGGTTATAGGCATTGCAGGAAGAGCTTATCAGTTCGATAACTACAAGTCTGGGAATCGTTGACAAAACCCTTGGCAGACAATTATAAAGGCTAAAGGGGTTTTGGAAGAACATAAAAGGATGAAGATCAACTGTTAATTCGCAATAAGAACGACTTGTAGCTAAGGGTTATGCTCAGGAAGAGGGTATTGATTTCGAGGAATCATTCGCTCTAGTTGTTCACTTGGAAGCTGTTTGGATTTTCGTCGCATATGTTGCACACAAGTCTTTTCCAATCTACTAGATGGACGTGAAAACGGCATTTCTTATTGTCCTTGAGGAGGAGGGTTTATGTTGCACAACCAGATGGGTTCGTTGATCCTGATCATCCAGAGAAAGTTTACCGTCTTAGGAAAGCTCTATATGGATTGAAGCAAGCTCCAAGAGCATGGTATGATGAACTTCAAATTTCTGATGTCCAGCCATATAGGTACCTTTGACCCTACTCTTATTCATGTTAAGATACGGGGGAGGAACATTCTATTGGTGCAAATTTATGTACAAAACCCTTAAATTTCTAAACGATTGAAAAATTATTGCTTAATAGATTTGAGTTGTCCTTAAATGGGGAAAATGAAATTCTATTTAGGACTTCGATCACCAATCCCCAAGAGGAATCTTTTATCAATCAGGTCAAGTACGCTTTAGAAATAACTTAAAAAAACATGTTATGGAATAATGTGATTTGCATTGGTACACCAATGGCTCCAACCTAAACTGGATGAGATTGAGTGGAATAACTCGTAGACCAAGCTGACTACCATAGTTAAAAATAGGGTCACTCATGTATCTAATCTACGTAGACCAGATATAGTGCATGTAGTATGTTATTGTGCAAGTATCAGTAAGACCGGACTGAAATCACTCAAAGAGGTTAAAAGATCTTTCGATACTTAAGGGGTAACATTAACTTGGGGACTCTGTATCGAAAGGATTTGGGTGGGTGGGTGGCACTTCTGAACTAATAGCTTTTTTAGATGCTGACCATGCCGGATGTATTGATACTCGCAAAAGCACTTCTGGAGGAATACAACCTAGGTGATAAATTAGTCAGCTGGATGTCAAAGAAGCAGGACTGCACTACAATGTCATCAGCAGAAGCGGAGTAAGTGGGTTATCTGCAAGTTTTGTATTTGGTTAAAGGGTTACCCCCGGTAAATTTATAAATCACAAAACATTAAGTTACTATGGAATTGTGGCCTGAAATACCACATTAAACCTCAAGCCAAGCTTGAACTACACTAGTTCTATGAGTTCATCCTCCATAGGATTACATTAAACCTAAGACACTTCCCAATTTTCCCTACCTAGCTTCCAGACGGAAACATCAATTAACCAAACATAGCAACTAATCAAAAACATCATATAATTAAGTAGCATAAACTCTAAACGCCTTGGGCATCTTCCAACGATCAAGTAAATCACGCACCATCGCCTTGGTCTTAAAACAAAAAGAAAGAAGTTTTTAAGACGGACGTTGATCATGATTGCATTCCTTAGGTTTTCAGAGTACGTTTGTGATCTTGAACAATCGATTATTACGCTCAATCCATACAAAATAAGATGTAGCAGCTAAGATAAGTTTACCAATTATGATTCTCGTTGTTCTCTTGTGAGCCATAGGCTGGAAATGAGCAATAATATCTTGAAAAATCGGTTGAATCATCTCCATAGCAGCAAGGTGATGAACAAGCCTCCAAACCTGAGCCGAATATACACACTCAAAAAACAAATGCGTATGAGAGTCATGTTGAGTGTTACAAAGAGGGCAACGAAGTAACGTTAAGTAGGTATTGACACCAACATCCCATTGCCTTAGCTTATCCTGAGTTTTTAGACTATTCCTCATCATTAACCAAAGATGAAACGAGTGCCTAGGAATAGCATGTTGTTTTGAATAAAAACCCACCACCAAAAATTTTTTTTTTTTTTTTCTGAACCATTGAAACCTTATTACCACGAGGCCTATGGGCCTCCAAGCATGGACGGGAAACAGAAAACACTCACAAAATAAAAACCATTACGATCACGCCATCTAAAGGTATCTTGCGTATGAGCTTCCAAATTAGGGGCTGGAATTTGTGTTAAGATAGGAGTCTTTATAATCCAAGATTGAGGCCATCTCCATTCATTGTTGACAACCAAATCAGCCACCTTACTATAGGTCAAAACCCTCTCTATGCTAATATTCTGAGGAGAGTTAGACGGCTAACGGACAATGGTCACACCAAGTATCATACCAAACCGAAGTAGAAAGACCATTACCTAGCTTAAACCCCAATAAGAATGGGACGACCTAGCCTCATGAGTTGTAGCATGCTTAACATCCCCATACGCACATCATCTTGAAAGGAAGACCCTAAACGGCAATTTTTGATTTTGTAAAGTATTGATCCACACGCACCCAAAAGAGGACTCTAATTATAAATGATGTTCCAAATATGGTTTGTCATCAAGGCTATGTTAAAAACATCCAAACTCTGTAGCCCAAGCCCACCCTCCCGTTTAGGAAGGCAAATGTCATACCATGCCACTTTGGCCTGCCCTCTCTTGAACTTACCGTTACACCAAAGAAAACCACGAATAAGACTTTGAATATTCATAAATTAATCTTTAGGTAGATCATAAAATCAAAGGACATATGAACTCGTTTTTGCATCGATTGAGAGGACATGATTTACATAGTTTACAAATCTCCGGCAATGACAAAAGACTGTATTCTTCCAATCTCCAATCTTATTCTTAACTCTATCAATAAGGATTTTACAATCCTTGTTGAGAAGTCTTGACGAAATAAGAGGAACCCCAACATATTTAACCGGAAGCTCACCTTCAGAAAATGGCATAATGTTGAGGATAACAAGCTTGGTATGATTCGGCACATTTCAAAAGAAAGCGGTACTTTTAGGAAGGCTCGGAACCGCCCCAATATTGATGATTTTAAATCCTCCTGAAGAGCATCCATGCTAACCCTACAGTAGCTGATTCCACATTCCCTACAGGCAAAGATTAAAGGATATCTGCAAAACAAACTTTTATAAGCTGAAAACTCCTTAACCAATCGCTTGTGACTATCGAATCTATCCCCGAAGAACTAACGCTGCGGTTAAATCATAAGGATAACCCTCATGACTATGTAAAAGATAAGGCGATAACGGGTCACCCTGTCTTAAACCTCTCTTTCCTTTAAAAAAACCATGAATATCCCCATTTAAACTTAAAGAGAACGAAGTAGAAGTGACACACGCCATAATCCAATTGATCATACGGGGATGAAAACCGAAGCACTCAAGGACACGACCTAAAAAGGCCAATCCACCGTGTCATATGCCTTCTGGATGTCTCAATCTTTAAGCACCACCGAGGAGGCCCTATTCTTCCTGTACTGATAATAAGAATGTTATCCGATATTCGCCTACCCGGGACAAACGTCGATTAATTATCACTAACAACCTCCTTAACCCCATTTATAATACAATTAGTAAGAATTTTACTAATGCACTTATAAATGACATTGCAACACGAAATAGGCCAGAAATCGATAACTTTAAGAGGAGTAGGAACCTTGGGAATAAGAGTGAGAAAAGTGTGGTTTATCTCCTTCAATAATCTGCCATTCAAGAAAAATTCACGAATAGCATGACACACGTCTAGACCGACAATATCCCACCCCTTTTGAAAAAAGCCGCGATAAACACATATAGGCCAAGGAGATCGATCACTCTCCAATACTAAACATTGGCCGACTTAATTTCGTCATCTGTATTCGAGGATAACCATATTGGAATAAGAGTTCTTTCGAAACCTCGTTTGCACAAAAGCCCATCGACATTAACCATATCACTTCCAAGGAAATTTTCATAGTGAGATACAAAAGCATTTGCCACATCAGTTCCCGTGACCTCGACATTAGCTGAATTTAAAATGGTGTCAACACGACTTCTATGGTTACGACACTTAATAGACTTGTGGAAATATGTTGAGTTCGAATCCCCCACATCTAACCACTCAATTTTCGCTTTTTGCTTTAAGAACCGCTCCTCATCAAGCTTAGCCTCAACGAAAGCCTGAACATACACGGCCTCTTCATCACGAAAGTTTACGTCATTAGGATTCAGGTCCAAGGCTTTCTGAACCGTATCAAGCTCAACTCTAAGTTTATTCACTCGATCATGCAAATTACCATGGTCTTGCAAAAGTTTCATAATTGGATTTTTGAGAGACTTCAACTTAGACACGACCTAGAACATTTTATGGCCCTTAACATCCTTATTCTAAGCATTAGAAACAACCTCCTTAAACTGACTTTTATGAGTAAGAAAATTGAAAATTTTAAATGGCTTTGGCTTACTAAAAGGCAGATTAGGAATATGAAGAACCGCAAGCTAGTGATCCGAGATTTGGTATGGTTGAAACAACACGTAAGAACCTGGAAAAGCATCAATAAAATCCGTATTTCCCCAAAATACGATACAGCTTCTTTAATAGCCCACCCTCTCCTTTTGGTTTTTGGTTCCATGTAAAGTGAAAACCGGAACTGGTAATGTCCATAACTTCAATGTTATAAACACAATCTTTAAATTCACTAATGCCGGATGACAGTTTGGACGAACTAGACGAGTAATCCTCCAAAATTTAGAACACATTGAAAATCCCCCTTGGAGTCCAGAAACACCTACGGAGTAAGCCAAAAGTGTTGATCCCTTAACTCATCGAATAATTTATTCTAGTTGAAGGACTATTACTTGCATACACAAATGAACAGAAAAGCTGTTTCCCGAAAGCCTTATGAACAATCTTGACGTGCATTACTTGACTTGATTGAGAAACAACCACCACATTAACAATGTCTAAGTTCCAACCAAGAATAATACGATAACCTTTGGAGCAAAGATTAGCATTAGAAGTCCAGTCCCATGATCGGAAAACCTTATAACAGACCTTAGAAAGAGAAGAAATATCCACATGCGATTCTAAAATCGCGCACACACTTAGACGATTCTCATTCACAACATGTCGAACCTCAGATTGTTTAAGGGGACGGTTCAAACCCCTAATGTTCCAAGCAGCTATGCTAAACATTAATACAATCAAAATAGGGAGTGCTTGCCCCCTTAGGTTTTTTGTTCACCTCTATCTCTTCAACCTCACTCTCCGAATCAGTATCACGCTTAGCAGTCACCTCATTCATCATACTAGATTCACCTACTTTAGTTTCGACAATAATATCATCCTGGGTACGGAGGGAATCAAATTGGTATTTCAACTTGAAAAGATCAATGTTCTCCTTTTCAATTTCCATCGTACGGGCTGGTTCAGAAACTTTAGGGCGATAAATAAAGGTACTCCTAATTTTATTAATCTTCACATCTTCAATCTTCCTGATATAACCATAGTAAACCCATCATTTCCCTCATCCACAGGATCCACTTTAGCGGTATCTACCACACGTTTAGGGCATTGATCAGATTGTGTCCAAACACATGGCATTCATGGCAAAGCAGAGGCTTCCATTCGTATTCAACGGAGATGTTCACATTCGTATGTCCCGTACCAACCACTTCTGGAACAACCATAATGACCTCTTGTTTCAGTTCCTTATCCGCGCTTACCTCAATGAGAGCACGAGTGTATCCCATTCTACCCCAAGGATCCCCACATATGGTATTGGTAAACGCATCAAGCATAACGGGCTGTCCAATTTGAGTAGCAATTAAACTTAATCCGTCTTCAGAATAAGCAATGACAGGAACTTTGTGCAATTTCACCCACACGGGAACCTTGGTGACCTTATCCTTTGTCAAGGACAGGTTGGGAGACCATTTAGTAAGTATCATAGGGATATTACAAATTAACCACGGGCCTTGTTCCAACACTTGTTCCAATCCAGCCAACGATGCAAATTTGAAAAAGAAGAAGCCGTCTTCATCCTTTTTGACCTTCTGGAACCCAAACTTACCCCATGTATTCGTCACATAATTTGGAACAAGTGGGAATGCAACATTATTCCCCACAGAATACCCAGAAAGCGAGTTAGAATTCCGTTGTGGCGTCAGACAGTTAGCATGGTCAAAGGAAGCACAAAATCAGCATTCGCCACTTGTTCAGGGTTTAGAAGAGCTCTAAACTTCGACTTTCTACTCTCCTTATTAGAATTCAAGACATCAGCAAAAGAACTTGTATTCAGCGACACAAAATTAGGGTTTTCAGTAGGCTTATCTTGCGAAGATCCATCATGTGTAGCTGAATCACTTACAGACCTGGAGTCCACAGCTTGAACAAGATCAAAGGAAGCCTCATGAACCAAGGACTCATCTTTATCATTATGAAAATGGACATTGCGAGTAGCAGTCCTCATTGGTTTCCCATCTTTTCCCATAAGCTTACCATCAATATTTTTAATCCTAGGTAGCAAATACAATACGTAGGAGTAAGGTCGTTTCTCAGTCACGTTTTCCATCTCTCAAAACCCAACAAACAATGAAAAAACACCAGCAGCAATGATTAAGGAATATAACACGAGAAACCCTAAAAAATAGGGTTATGGCGATTAAGGGAAAATCCCTAACGTCCATTATATGATCTGAATATATATCAATAAAGCATGAATTATAGAAACACAATCACACAAGAATCAAACAAATCCCTCAAACCAGAAACAAATCCCTAAAAAATAGGAATTAACATATAGGAAACTATTTAAAGGATGGCGTGCAAAAAACGAATTGATATCAAAAAACCATAAACATCGACAACTAAAACCTACAGCGTCACAGGAACGGCCACTTGTAAGAAACCTCAAATCAAGGATAATCAAAGGTCATCAACAAGATAGGGCCTTAGCAAGATAGATCAAGAATGGTAGATATTTTTAGGAGATCAATTGGTTTTTTTTTTGGGAGCAGATGTTTGCCCACATTAGAGAGAGAAGCTTCTTTAGGGTCTGTTTTGTTATCTGCAAGTTGTGCTCAAGTAATGTGGATGAGGACACAGCTTAAGGATTATGGCTTCAATTACAATAAAATACCGTTGTATTGCGACTCTCAGTCAGCCATAACAATCTCATACAACCCCGTGCAGCACTCCCGTACCAAGCACATCCATACTCGATATCATTTTATCAAGGAACATGTTGAAAACGGTATAACTGAATTGTACTTTGTCAAAACAGAATACCAATTAGCTGATATGTTTACTAAAGCCTTACCCAAAGATAGGTTTTAGTATCTTGTCAGACGAATTGGTATGAGATGTTTGACTCCAGCAGAACTGGAGGTTCTGGCAAATGAATCTGCTTGATATATTTTCTTCAAACATCGATTTGTAAATATTTTTCAGAAAATCAAAATACGAAAATATAAAACATATAAAAACAGGGTTTGCTATTGATCGTGGGCTGTTCTCTAGTCTACTTCGCTGCTGTGGAGGAGTTGAGGACTCACTATTGATTATTGCTGGTTATGAATACAATTAAGCTTCATGTTTATCATGAATTGTTGATCATCGTGGCTGCTACGTTTTTGCTTATCATGGGTGCCACTACACATGCTGGTTTGTTTCTTTTGGACGCTGATATGGAAGTTAGCCGGTTTGGTTATTGGAAGTCTTTGTAATCGATCAGATCTGTTCTCGATCTGATTTGCATTACTCTATCATGTATCGTACCTAGGTTGGTGCAATATGAGGAAGGGTTTCGTTTTTAACAGATTTGGAGTCTGCGTAATGATGATGATGGTGCTACATTCTTGACCTACTCGTTTCATCAATTTTCATCAGGAAGTTAGCCAAAAAAAAAAAAAAAAAAACTAAAAAAAAAAAAAAAAAAAAAAAAAAAAAAAACAACAAAAAAAAAAACCAAAAAATATTGGTTACACATCTTAAGGATTATGGCTTCAACTACAACAAAATACCATTGTATTGAGACTCTCGGTCGGCCATAGCAATCTCATGCAACCCCATACAACACTCCTGTACCAAGCACATCCATACTCGATATCATTTCATCAAGGAACATATTGAAAACGGTATAATTGAATTGTATTTTGTCAGAACTAAATACCAATTAGCTTATATGTTTACTAAAGCCTTACCCGAAGATAGGTTTCAGTATCTTGTCAGAAGAATTAGTATGAGATGTTTGACTCCAGCAGAATTGGAGGGTCTGACAAATGAATCTGCTTGATATATTCTTCAAACATCGACTTGTATATATTTTTGAGAAAAGCAAAATATAAAAATATAAAACATATAAAAACAAATACTAAAATATAAAATTTCAAAAAGAAAATACAAAATCAAAAAAATCAGAAAATGTTTCACAAAAAGAATCTTCTCGACATGTCTTTTGGAATCGATAACATTTACGTGCCTAGAAATGTCGATTAACATCGACACGGGCGTGTAAATGAAGTTCCAACGGGAGTTTCAAATGTTTTTAAAACATGTCATTTCTAATTTTATTAATGACTTGTAATTGCTCTCAGATTGCAACTCGGACCCGAACGACAAAGGAGAGTGTACGTTTTAGTGCGCTTATCCTTAGCATTAGAAGAGAAGTCTTCTAACATAATGTTTTTCAAAAGTTGAACATAATGTTTCAAGAATTTCTCATTGACGATTCATAATCTTTCAAAATTGTGTGTTCAACACTCCATTCCTCATCAAGTTTTACAAGACAATTCTTCTACATTTGGTGTCATTTTCAAAACGAGTCAATGTTTGAGGGAGAGTTTTTTGAAAAATAAAGTTTTAATGATTTTGGATACATCATAACATGACAATATTTATGTATTCAAAACATTATAAAAAGTCTTAATAACACCTCAGTAATAATAATGACTACTCAATAGATTGTATGTTATAAGATAATTTTGTGGTTGAGCACAATTTTTCAAGAATTCGTCAATGACAATTCATAATCTTTCAAAATTGTGTGCTCGACAATGCTAACCCTTAATTTTATAATAATTTTACAACTTGGTATCATTCTTTTTGGTGTCAAACATATGTATAATTGAGGGGGAGCAAGTTAATGTTCCATATAATTCATGCTAAGTATAATAATATTTTTCCAACATGATTTTCATGACAAATTTTAATAACAAGATATTTCAAAACTAAGTGCATTAGTATTTAAAATAAGGGGAGAAATGTAATTAAAATGTGATCTTGAAAATAATAAGTGATCTAATCGACTCAAAGTGCTTGATACTCTTCGGAAAAGGTTTTATGGTTACGATCTCATACCCAACAACATCTTAATTTCACGATGATTCAGAAGTCATAAGGTGGTTAGGTTAGGTATTAGTCTTATGATCCAACCAGAACTGGAGGGATCTACCCAAGGACACTCCATAGTTAGTAATAGCA